>VXBX01004993.1:31690-59265 GCA_013400415.1 Scytalopus superciliaris
ATTCAGATAATAGGGTGGAAGTGCTATTGGGACATGCAGTCCCAGTGCCATTTTCAGAGGCAGATCCAGCTCACGCCACTGTCAGCCTCTTGTCTTGAGCCGTGGTTGCAGCCACGGCTTCTGCCTTGAATCCCCTCTGGGTATGAGACCTTGAGAGCAAGTGACAAAGCAGAAAGGCAAAAATGGAAGGAAGGGCATTTTCCAGGGCACTGCACAGCAACATAACGTTCCTGACATAAGAAACCTTGATTATTTTGCTAACTTTCAAAAAGAAACCAAAACCACCAAAGGCTGCTGATGTGCCCTTCTCACTGCTCAGCCCTACTCACCCATTCTGTTCAGGTTCACCAAGGCAGTGGCAGCACACAGGAAATCTTCTGAAAGTTCTCAGATGCAGTCACAGTTTTGGAGAAGTGTTCCTAAAATGTTCCAGGAGTCTTAAAGGGAACCAAAGACTTGCTGCAAGACAGAGCTTCAAAAGCATCCTTTTTATTTCACCCACTATAATTCCCACAGCCTTGACTCCAGCTTTGGTGAACAGAATCCACCATCAAAACAGTACAATCTTTTTCTTACAAAATGTTTTGAAACTCCAAGCATGGTTACATTGCATCATGTTCTCTGCTGCCAGGAGGGGAGCTCACCCTCCTCTAGCTGGCACCAAATTTGGGGACTTGCTGCCTGTGGAGACCCTCCAGCTCCAGGGTTTGGTAGCCAGGATCCTGGGCTGCCTTGTGCTCCCCCTAAGCAGAAGGAATCTTGCTGGTGGCCAGTGGGGGACAGAGCCACTACACCAGGATCTCCTGCCACAGGTTATGGCCAGCTCAGTCCCAGGCTGGATGGGGGACAGCTCAGGGAAGGATCTCTGCCTCCTCTCCAACCTGCCATTCAGATCCGCCCGACAACTGGCTGAGAGCCATTATTCCCCTAACTGTTGCTTATTTTTAAGCAATGCAGCTGCTCTGTGCAATCCTAACCACCTTTTTGATTGTTCATTAGGGACCTGCAATACTCTTGGTTTATTCCATTTATACCTGGATTTAACTAACAGTGGTTTTGTGCCCCATCACCTCTTCATTACCAGACTGAATTGCTTCCTGAGGACCAAATCATGCAGAGTCTCGTGGCTTCTGCACCTTCTCTCCCCATCCATTTCACTCAGGCAGCTGCTTTCAATGGAAATTGATGGCCAGCTCAGGCTGGATGAGTCCTGAGCCGACGTTCACACTCTGCCCTCAAAATCTTCATTTGCAGCCAGCGATGCTGCAGGTGCCTCTGCGGGGCCACCGAGGACCGACAGCCTAATCACGGATCAATAATCACCATGATCTAAGCAGCAGTTTTGAAATATTTGATCAGAGGCAACAATTAAGGTTCTTTCAGATGGTGCAAATGTAAATCCTGTGGTCTTGAAGCCGAGTCAAGTGTTTACCCTTAATGATTGCACAAGTTTCCCTAAATGATGCCTCCTCCTGCTCAGTCTCAGCTGCCTACGGAGCCAGCACAGAAACAAACACAAAAATCACATGAAATTGCAATTAACTTTTCTCCCTTGCCAGTTCCTTCTCACTTTTAAACAGTGCTAAACTAAGGATAAAATGTATCATTTAACTCGCATGATAGCCAGGCATTAAATGCTTCTTAAGGAATTTCTGAAACGAGTAGGACTTGCATTTTATAAAGCATAAAGAGCTGACAGCATTCCTCAGCTGATGGGGGCTGAAATGTTATCGGGCCTTTTGGCTTTATTTCTCTGAATGATATTCAGAACTTGGAAGTGAAGAAGAGTATTTGCTTCCTTGTAGCCTGAATTCCACCAAGATACAAATCTCTGTCTCTCTGAGAATGATAAAAGAAGTCAGGCAGGGTATTGTATACCATCTTACATTAAGAAAAACTCGGAGGTTTAAGGCCATCTGTATTTAGATCCAAGGACAGATGAGACATTTAAATTTTAGTAGCACTCAGTTATATACCTGACATAGAGAAATGGCTGCAATCCTTTTTATCAGACTGGAGAATAGGCATTAAATGACAAAATATTAGTCAGGCCATAGATCCCCGAAACCTATAAGTTCTGCAGCAGCTTCATTAAATCTGTTTTTCATCAGAGTGGAGAGAAGGGTCTGGTATAACATTGCCAGCATTTGAGGCATTGGGCTTTTAGAGAATCACTGCCAGATACTTCATCCATCTGTCTATTTTCATATTTATTGTTTTACCAATCACTTTATTCATCCATCTGTTCATCTGTGTAAACCCATTTTTTTAAATTTTAATTTTTATTTATAGACTGACCTTAATAAACTCCCCTCAAGTACCGCGTGTTTATCACTGTCATGGATGAAAACGTTATTAATGACAGGAGGGCCGAGCAGGGGGGACGCCTGCCCTTTAAATTCCTTTTCAGCTGACTGGGCCGCAGCAACTCAGCTGGGCGGGGGTGGCTGGATCGATAAGGTCGGAGTTCAGCCACTGGTCCCATCTCCTCTATCATCCCCATCACTGCCAGCTAACGATGCCTGCAGGTGGAGCGGGGGCACCTCCCTACGTTTATGGATTACCTCGCTCCGGAGCGAAGGTTTTTCCGTAGGAAAAGCTGTGGGCAGCTCGGGATGTTTGTTTTGAAATGCGTGCAAGGGAAGACATGGGTGTCAAAATGCAAGGAAATGTGTTTGGAGGAGATGCTGCTGGCTCGGAGCGCGCTGCTGGCACCGAGGGGTTCAGCTCTTCCAGGGAAATCCTGGAAGGTTTTCCTTCTTGTGCTTGAGGGATGCACTGCTCACTAAATGCTCTCCACGAAGCGATGAGAAGCGAGTTAATTTTCAGCACAGAATCACTAGCACTGTACTTTCAACCCAACTACTTACAATGCTTTGATTTCCCCCAATTGAGGGCCGATAACCACAACGCTGCAATCGCCTCCAGAGGTACCTGCAGCAGCCAAGGCTGCAATGCCACACCTGGTTTGGGCAGCAAGCCACGTGTTTCCCTTCACAGGTGCACAACACAGTTCAGAAAATGCTATTTGTTACTACTAATCGTGTCCTTCCTTAATTGCCCACAGCAACATGGAAGATAATTACACTGAAAACAGAAGGTGGTGAGAGCGTCTCGAGTGCCTCAAAATTACACACCTATGGATTAAGAGCGTTTCAGATTTATGGCCGGCAATAGTCACGAGGTGGCTATAAATGCTTTACAGGTTCACTTAGTTGACATAAAGTCTAACCCTGCTGCAAAAATACATTTTTATTCCGCTGGCTTAAAGCAGGTTTGACAAATACTCTCCAGGATAACTCAACCCTCGCGCTTTATCTTTGGTTGGCCCAGGTGCCGTTTGCGACAGGGTTTTGTCATGAAAGATGTAGCTGTGAGGCTGGGGACATTCCCCTCATGGCTTCATCTCGCCTCCCAGCTCATTAGAAGCCTTGGATTCCTGCCTGGCCTTTTATTTTGACATCAGAGGTGTAAATCAAGTCATAAACATATTTAAACTAATGTTGTTGGAAATCTGTAATTCTGACAGCGAAATGAGCGACAAAAAGTGCATATAATATTTGGTGACATGTAATTTTAACTTCATCCAGTCTCTTTGCTTTTGAGACATTGTTACCTGCAGGATAAGGCAATAAAATAAGGATGTACAAGAATGTGTCAAATGTAGGGCTTCCCTAAATTACACTCTCAGGCACAGATTAATACATTTAATACATTCCAGTCATGAGTGAAGTACTTATAGCAGAACAACTGCTCCTTCAGTGATATCATTCACTGGAATGAACTACAGCTAACAGTGACAAGCTGGAAAAATGCCCCCACTTTTCAAACTGTACAAATGGCATTTGGACACAGTAACTCAAAACTGGACACTTCATTTCAAGTTTAAAGCTAGTGGTCCAGTCAAAAGCTATTACTCCATCTTCTTTATTTGTAGTCCATGCTTTTGTGCTCTTTAAGAATCAAATAAATACTGGTGTAATGGTTAGCAACTGCCAGTTCAACGAAAAATACTGCTAAATTCGCCAGTAAGTCTTTTTTCTACACACACAAATTTATGACATAAGAACTGAACCCATTCCTGTTACAATGTCTGGATAGTTTTTTAATGTAGAGGGAGACTCACTTTAGTGATAAGAGTTTAAACCTCAACTACTTTTTCCTTCTTTCTGGATCATACATCTGGATAGAGAGGAGCGTGAGACAAACGACTGGTGTGTGTAAAGGCTGAGGTGCACCGAGCTGGTCTGTGCTCAGCCCCGTCAGTCCAGCACAGCAAAGGGCTCTCTGTGGCTCTGCAGCCTCTTGCACTGGCTGCTCCTTCCCTTTTGCACTTCCACTGGGATTGCCCAAAAGCAAAGAGATTGTTTGCACTGGGATTATTCAAATGCAGATGCAAGACCTGCCCCCTCCTCTGTGTTATTTGGGAACTGGAGGAGACTGAGCTGGTATAATCCTCTTTGGTCCACTAACTGAAATCCTTCTCCCTTGAAGGGACATCCCAAGCCTCCCACAATGCCCCACCACTGCCTGGATAATAGTTAGCTCCCAGTTTGTGATCCCCACAGGCATCCCGTGTGCCCATGCAAAGGGAAGGAGGAACACTCCCCTCTGTCCAAGGACTCTGTGCAGGAACAAGAAGCTGCCCAGGGAGTGGGGCTGGTTCCTTTCTGTTCATTGTAACACCATGTGCAGGCCTGGGGTATTGAGTTTCCAGTTTCTGGGTGATCTGCCTATGAAAATAAGCAGTGCTGAGCTCCTCCATAGCAACCAGGTGCTTCTTATCCCCAGAGAAATCTCTCCTGCAGCCCCACACAGCCACCACCCTGGGGGCTCTGGGGGTGTTTGTGAGTTAATGCTTATTCCAGACAATGGTTATGCTAAAAAAGTGCATTATTGGGTGCCACATCACACCTGGGAGAATGGTTATGGATTTGGGGGCTACACCTGTAGTTGTGCCAAACTTCTGAATTTGGCTGATGTGAGACCTGAGCAGGGATGGTGGGATGAAGGGATAAATGTTCCTGCTGTCCCAGTGCCACATGTCCCCAGCCAGCTTTAATGCTGCATTAAAACAAGAGGGTGAACACCCACTGCAGGCAACAACTGATTAGTTCCTAAAAGGAGAAAAACTCACAGCCTAACACTTCTACAGGAAAGTACACAAATGTGTTTCCCCAAACTCAGGAGGTTACTTTCAATTTGTTTGAGAGGAGACAGGGAACTAAACCACAAGTAATTCTGGATTTTCTGAATATATTGGTTTTGTTCTCCAGCTTCCCCAGGTGGTGATTATAGGCCTGTTGCTTTTTGCCACTGATTTGCAGTCACAAGCCTTAAAATCATGGGGCTGTTCTCAGTTTTCCACCAGAGCAGGCTCTGCAGTGTCCCACCATCAGAAGATCCACGGGATCTGAAACACTCAAGAAAAAGGGTCTGGAAACAGAAATTATTTTAATTTCCAGATACAGTACTTACATTTTCTTATATTCAGTTTCTTAAAGACACTGACACTGAGATCAGCAAGGATTTTATGATGTTCTAAGTAATTTAATTTGGTGTCATAATTACATCTTGACTAATTCTATCCCCATGGAGAATTATGAGGGCTTCTTCTTCCTTACCTGCAGGGTACATCTTAAAGATACTCTGGTCACTGAAAGTAATGCAAGTTGTGCAGAACTGTGATAATCCACACACCAAGCACCTTTAGGGACCAAGAAGGGATTAATGACAGGTGTAATAGGGGTAGGATTGTCTCCCTGATCTCTGCATTGTCTTCATGGGAACACAAAGACACAGGAAGATACTGTGCAAAGAAGGCTGCTGCACATAACTCTGCCACCTCACTTCTTCCCCTGCTGGCACCAAACACAACGTGCCTGTTGTTATCTTTCCTTCATGGAGAGAAGCTCCTTATGATTTCCCACACCTTGACTGAGAGCAGAGCTCAGCAGTTCCAGCCCTTCACTACTCATGGACTGCACCAAAGGCTTTGGCCACTGGAGGAGTTCACACAGCCCAACATCTGTGGCCTTCAGAGAACAAAACACCTCAACCCAAAGAGCCAACGCCCTGAGTAGCTGAACTGAAGCCTCAGCATGGATTACACACCAAGGAGCTTTGGACTCATCCTGGCAGGGATCCCTGCAGGACCAGTTCTGATGTGACCAATCTGACACTCAGGAACAAAGCGTTTTCACCGCTGCAAGTGGGAAGATGCAGGGTAGGGATGATTATTTACCAGTACACTGGTTGGCCTCATTAATTTTCCATAAAAAATAATCCAGACACTGGTTTATATTAGTCCACACCCATTCCTAACCCAGCTTGCAAACACTTGGAAGCAGAACTCTTCTTTCTTTGCATTTACCCAGATGATGGGGTTTATATGAATCTGGTGCAATGGGCCACAGCTAAGGCTCCTGGATCAATACAAACAGGGGTGAAAAATAACACTGTGTTCTAAACTGCTGTGACTAATTCCTTGGATTAGTAATACAAAAAATACAATTCAGTCCATCCCACAGGATTTTATCGGAGGCCAAGGACTAATTCAAAATTTTACCCGCACCTGTCTGCTTTTCCATGGAATAATGACAAAATGTATTCCCAGTTCTCATTTGGACTCATTAAATCCCGTTCACAAAATCGTTATGTTTTAAGAATTGAATCCAACCCTTTGCAGAAGCACTCTCCTAAAGGTGCACACATGGAAATCAGCCCTCAAACGTGTCATCCTTGGAAACCCAACACAACTTTAGGAGACCTGACTCTCCTGCTGTACTGCCTGTCCACAGGCTAGACTGACAAAATAATTGGATTATACATGCACAATTCAGACTTTCAGTTACTGGGTGCTTTCTTGCTCCTGGTTTTCACAGAAAAGTCAGGTTTTTTTGTTCCTTAAGTCCTTGTACTGCTTATTTACATATGAAAAGGTAAGTTTATAAAGAGCCTTCCTATTTTACTACACCTAATAGTTAATAATTTAAATCTGTAGCCATTATCATCATATAGATTGACACAAATGGCATATGGATCATTCTGGGGATGAGGGTTAGTTTCTTTTAAGAGAGAATTGTTTTAGTTTTTGCAGGAAATTAATCAGGGGAATGGGCTTTGTGGAGCATGGAGCAAATCTAATCTGTTCTTTGTTCAAATTTGCCTTGCTCCAATTCCTAGCAATTGTAGACAACATGCTCTTTTGTTCAGGAGCCACTTGTTACATGCATAATTAGAGACTGCAGTAGCTGTGTTTAAAGAAAAACTGTTTTCCAATGTAATGTGTGATCTTGATAATAGTATTTTCATCAAAGGTAGCAATTACATTCATTAAGCTGGGACTGGCAAGGCAGCAAGGAAATTAAGTGGAGGTGAATAAAAAGCTCCCCGTTTCTTTTTAAAATCTCTGTCTCTTTATAAGTTGAAATGCACCATGTTGAGCTGCAAACTGGAAAATACATACTGAATATAAAAAAAAAAAAATAAAAAAGAAAGAAAGAAAGGAAAAATTAAAGTCCTCCTTAACCTTTCTGAATAATGATCCAGCAGATATCCTAGGGACACCTACTATAGATGCACTTTTCAAATTAAAGGGCTTTATTCTACATTAATTTCTTATGCAAGTTTTAAACGAGCTCAACATATGATTCAGGTCTTTAAAGGCTCCAGGGCTCTCTAGGATTAATTCACTGTTCTTTTCACACATAAATTAATTGTTTTGTGTTCTCAAAAACAGCAAACAGCACATAAATCAACCAGTTTAGAAAAGGCACAATGCTGGTACCTTTTGCAAATCACTGAAGTTTGCTCTTTACACTTCATTATTGCAATATGTAACTTTTAAAGGAAAAGCTGGAAAAGTAGGACATATGTTGTTAATTCTAAGTAGATCACTTGAGTGCATAACTCATTTCAGCAATCCGATTCCTTGAAAGACCAAAGTTGTGGATCATGGCAAAGCCATTCTTCCAGCACTCTAATTACACTTTTCCCAATTAATAATTCAATTAGACATCACTAATGTATTTGCAAACATTTCCAAGTAAAAAGAGCTACTTGCGGTTTGGGGTGGGTTTTTTTTTTTACTCTCTTTCTGCCTTAAGCCTTGCAAAAAGTGAGATTTGCAGAAGGAAAAATGGGAAAACCTAAAGATGTGAGCCCGGGAACCCCATGAGGGCTGTGCCCAGCCCATGGGCTCCTCCAGGCACTCCTGAGTGCCCACACACAGCAGTCTCATTTTTTACCTCCAAAACACAATGCTGATTTTATTCCAGGCACTGTATCACCGGCTGAGAAGTGGGGGGAGCAGGTCTGTGCCCTCTTACCTTTGCCCTGTAGCAGGGCAGCCCAGCACTGCAGAGAAGTCACTGCTCAGGTGAGGGCTGAGCCCTAATTTTGGAGGAAAACCTCCCATTTAAGGGGTCTCAGCAAGAGGACACTTAAAGCAAGGGGGGCAAGTTTAATTTACAAGGTCTTACGGTAGCACAGGTAGCAGGAGGATGGCAGGAGCTGTGCTCCCTCCTGAACAGGGATGTCCCTGCACACTCTCAGCTCAAGGTAAGAGAGAAAACTGAAGCCAGAACCCGGCTATCCATAACTCCAAAAATAACTGTTTCTCCCTCTGCCCTTCCCAGAAATAGAACATGAAACCACAGCATCTTGGCCAAATTGGAATTTGCATAGTTCTGCGAAGCATTTCCTTCAGTTAGGAATGATTTAATTATTCTTCACTTCCTCTTCTAGAAATCATTCCTGGATAATGAGGTTAGCATAGAGCAGATCTGTTTCAGTCAAGAAATAGATGTAATTTAGTGCCAGAAGGCTCTTGCAGTCAAAAAAAAAAAAAAANAGGAGGAAAAAAAAAGAGGATTTTTGGACACTTCTAAACAGAAGCAGCAGGATAGAGAAGGTTGGCTATTAAATTACAATAGTCTGAGACACCAGACCATCGGGTGCTTTAACCCAGTGCTGTGTCAGCCCCCAAAGAATCAGAGCACAGCCACAGCCCTCTTGCAGCCCAGATTCTTACACAAGGGTAACAAGGCACATTTTGAATAATTATTAAATAATGACAAGCTATATTACCTCCAGAGAATTGTTTATCTCTGCAAATTGGATCACTGGAGTCAAAGTACAGTAGAGCTAAAATACTTCCAGCACTAAATGGAAGATCTATTGCTGCACCTTCCTTCGGTCCTTGGAAACTGTGAATCCTGCATGGCAGTCAAATATAGTTTATGACAAATATCCTGCTGAATCCAGCTTTTATTATTCAAGCAACAATCAAAACAGCCTGGCCTATCAATCAAGTGTAGGCACTGCTGCAATTAAACTGGGAAAATGGTTTTCCTTTTAAAGCTTGGTTGGACAGACACTGAGAAGACTTAAATAATAAGGAATTTAAGAAGGGAACAGAACAGTTCGTGTTTGGCAAAAATTACACAGTGGAACACAAGGAATTTCTCACTGAACATGAGGAAAACAAGGCTATGGACATAAATAGAGCCTTTGTATCACTTAACCTTCATATCACATTAACCATCTTCTAGGGCATCACAGGGAGTCACAAAACATTTTCAGAAGTTCTCAAAGTACCTAAGCTGAAAAAAGTGCTTTGCCTCAATTCTTATGGGAACAGTTGGAGCAAATGCTGGATTTGGCGTACAAATATCCTCCCCTTCAGGAACAGAGTGTCTGATGGTTTCCTTCCCAAAACAAACAGCACCAGCTTTGGCACTAAAACAAGTTTGCTTTGTTTCAACTCTCTCTTTGACACCTCCATTGACAAAATATGTTCTATGGAGCTTTTCACTGTTTAACTACATTTCCAGAACCTTAACTTTTAATTTTTTAATTATTCCTCAATTATTTTTAAGTCAGTTTAACAAATTCCTTCTACAGAAAATCAGAAAATATCCAGAGAAGTGTATGTCTTTACAACATGTAATTATCATGTGTTTGGGCACCATCTAAACTCAGCGACACAGCCTCAAATTAAAACTGCTCTGGTTATACTGAAAAATTTGCATTTGATATGCATCTTCAGGATGCAAATTAGTGAATAGGAAAATCTTGTAGCACGTCCTGGAAAACAGTTCAGGCCAAAAATATCCAAGTCTAACTTAATATGATGAGCAGGATGATCAGAAAACGATCCTGTTCCTTGGACAGGTGGGTCATTGCTCGAGTCTCAGCTGGGTGTTCCCAAGGGAAGGCCCAAGGGAACAGCCCCTTGAGCAGGACAGTGTCAGCTCTGCACGTCTGTCAGAGCTCCTGGAGTCCTATGAACAGAGTCCTTCTGCAAGCTCCCAAAATGGACACTTCCCAAAACAGCACCCATCAAACCCAGGGGACCCAAAGAGTCAAACTCCACATGAACCCATCACATTCCACCTCTGCTCTTCCCTTCATTTCCTCTACACCAGGAGAGAAAGTCATATCACAGGTGGAATCAGATCCCTGCAAAATGGTCAATGAACACATTTTTCTGCATGTTCACAAGTCCTCACTGTGTGTATATTAAATAAATCCAGATGTGAGAGTGCTGATTACTTGGCTATAGGGACTGAGTTTTCTGTCAGGTGCTTTTTAAGATCTTTAATGAAGCCACTTTGACATTTTTTTTTTAGTTTGTCTGAGTCCTCCAGTATTAGCAGCTCTACAGCTACTGAGACAGAAAGAACAGATGTAAATTCAAATGATCTTGAAAGACAAAATGTATAAAAATGCTATTATTGTCTGAGACTGTACATATTTTTGATTTATATTTTTTAACATTTCACCAGAAAAAACGTTACACTGCACACTCCATGTTCTTTAGAACATTAATATACCAATATGAACCAGCATTTGAATTTGTGAAACAAGCTGTTAGGAAACACGGTGGTTATTTCTAGTTACCCCATGTATTAGACAGTTACTGCACATGAACAGATTACTTTCAGAGGATAATAAATGCCAAAATTTCAGAGCAGCTTAATAACATCTCTGGTATCAGATAACAAGAAACTCCCTCAATGCCACTAAGCTGGACTTTGTTCATTACAGCAGCTGATCTTACAATTGGCATATTTAACTGAAGTAATGGCTGTAAATCCCATTTGTCAGCCTGGATTCACCCTGCACTGATGTCTGGCTGTCTCTGGTGTGGGCTCCGGGCTGTCACCTGCGTGTAACAACCAGCCACGCTGCCTAACTCCAGGGTGGCAATCCAGAGGAGTAACCCTTCCAGCCCTGTCCCCTCACTTGGACACTCCAGAGAAGACAATTCCATGCAAAACACTCTGCAACAGCTGTATTTCAGTGACAAACTGCGTGAATGTGCTCTGGGAGCTGTACAATACATATTCATCTGTCCCTCAGCCCTCTCTTGATTTGTGCCTCCACCCACAGTTTGCACAGAGATCACGTAACAGGTAAATATTTATGAAGTATTTGTGGGAGCTGTAACCACTTACACGGGGCTCTCTCAGGAGATCTGTCACGTTGGTTCATTGAATACATTCTGGGGCTGAGGAAAAACATTTCTTCAGCTTTTGTGTATCCAACACAACCCAGGGAAGTCAGACAGCTGCTTTCAAAGCCTGGCTTTGTAGGAAGAGCTTGAAATGTGTCTCTCACCAAAAGATTTTCATGTGGAAATGCAATAACATGTTAATTAGAAAAGTCTTTATGTAGCAAAAGGCTCCCAATGAACAATTAGTCTGTATTTCACACAAGCCTTTTCTAACACAATCATTATATGGGGAAAAGAAAATGTGGAAGAAAGAACAACAGCATCAAAAACATGATATAAAATGTTGTATTTAAGCATTTCCCAAGTAGTGATTAAACCCTTCTGAAGAAATCTGCCTCAGACCTTGATCACAAAACAGAACAGAACTAGAAAAACCTTACAGATGATACACTCATTATCTCCCAGTTCAAAAACTGCAAGATCTGGTAAAAATCTTAAATGACAGATTATTAGAGAACCATGACCTGATACATAAGATTAGTATTGTATTGTATCAAGACAAAAGTAAAATTCAGGCACTTTTTAATACATCCTCAATACAGGTATTTCCCTCTAACAAGGGAAGCTCATGTGCAATGTTTCATACTGAAGATGTTCTTACAGGAAAACAGACTCGATCAGCTTGCCTGACTGAGGGCATAAAAAAGGAAAATTCACTAATGTAAATACATATCGAGTATATGAAGTAGCTTTGAGGCCTGTCATTAGCACAGAAAGCCTCACAGCATTCCCAACACCAGCCCTGCAGCCTGTGCCCAGAGTGCCAAATGCAGAAATGCAATTCATGACCATCCATAAATGCCCGTCCCAAACCAAACAAGGGCAGGGGAGCAAAGGCAGCTCTTAACAGCCCCTGGATGACAGCACAGCACTTCTCATTGCTAAACCCACATCTGTGATTAGAGCAGCAATGGAATCAGAGCTAAGGGGATGAAGTAATGCCAAGTTGGATGGGGCTGGGAGCAACCTGGTCTAATGGAAAGTGTCCCTGCCCATGGCAGGGGGGTGGGACTGGATGGGATTTAAGGACCCTCCAACCCAAACCACTCTGTGATTTTGTAAGTTAACTCTTCCCAGAATGAGTGACCAGAACAGCCAATGCTCTCCACATGTCCTTTTACAACAACAATAAAATAAACTCAGAGGTTATAATTGATTTGTGCGCATATTCATCCACAGAATTTTGTATACAAATATCAAATACAAGACACACATTTCTTTCAAAACTGTGTACAAAATACAGCATACATGACTGAGAGATGTGAAATATTTACAGCTGTAACATTAGTTAAAGGCTTGACCTTGCTTTTCTGAAAGGAACTGTTGAGTAGCTGATGAGGATGTTCAGGTTGTTTCCTGGACTCAGGCAACAAGTTCATGTCATTTTTTCCTGATTATTTTTTCCAAATGGACACCTGACACAATTCTACCCAAAGAGGCAGTCCTTTTACATAACCCTGGATATCCAGCCCTTAACAGTCCTTCAAAGAGCTTTCCTCCATACAGGATTTGCTGCTGGCACTGTATTAAGTCAGTAAAGTCACTCACTCCCCAGCCTCACCCAAAACTGCAGAAGCCGAGCTAAGGCAGAATCTCAAACCAGGAGAACTAGTGAAAACTATGAACCAAAACCTGGTCTCTGCAGACACTCGTGAGTAAAGCAGGTTAAACAGCACCAGCCAAGGGCTGCCTCACCTTAGCACAGCTCAGCACGTTAATCAATGTTAACTCAAGCATTTTGGAGTGTGGTTATAATAATTTTAGACTCACAGGTAGACTATGTTGAGCAGAATAACTGTAGCTAACCGTTGTGGTGTCTGCAGTCATAATTCTAGTCTAAATCTCCCCAGCTGATTAAAATTCAGCTGAGAGAAAGCTTGCAAACCACCTAAAATGCATTAATAATGATAAAAAATAAAATAATAATGCTAGAAGAAAACATCAGAAACCATCTAATCTACCCTCCTGCTCTTGTATTTTTGAAAATCTCAAAGCTGTTGATCAAACTGACACAGGAGGTGTATTTTTATTGGCATAAGGCTAATTGCCACATTAATTCTTTGCCTATCAACAGGCAAAATGTGCATATAAGGGGATTAATTCACTGAAGTAGTTACTTCCCTTTGAAACTGACAGAAAGTCAGAAAACTTTTAACAGTGCTTTTCACCCTTGATTGTTTCTTTGTAGAAGGCACTGCAGTCTGCTGGTTTTACAAATCCTACTTGTTAAGTGTCATTTGCCCTAGTTTTGCCAGAAAATCCTTTGGGAGTCTCAGACTGCAACATTCTAAGCTCCACTCAAAGTGAATCATCAGTGAGCAGCAAGCTTTAAAAATGAGATTCTTCTAAGTCAGCCAAAACCAGAAAACCAATCCTTCCCTTCCCAAAACACTTGAAACAGATTGCCAATTACAGCAATTAGAATGATTTTTCATATATTAAGCTTCCTGTCTCTTGATTATTAGTTAATTAGCTCTCCAGCACTGAAGAGGTTTCTGCTGTAAATAAAATGTCTAATTTTAAAGTAAACAGAGAGGAATAAAAAAGCAAATACTTGCAAACCCCCTGCCCCTTTATGTCTTTCAAAAGGAGCAAGATTATGCTGGAGAACCACTAACTTCAGGTGCAAGTTTTCCAGGCTGCAAATTAACAGTGCCTCCCTAACTCCCAGGAAGGCTCTGAGGATTAATGTTTGTGAAATCCATTGAACATGGAAAGGCCACTGTGAGGTAGTATCACAGCACTCCTATTACCCAGCTTATACCTGTGTCTTTTTGCAGAACTACTAGGGCTTTTTTAACCCCATTTCAGAAAGATTTCAACTCAACCTTTTATGAAAGGAGAACTATAAATAGCCTCTTAGATTAAAACCCTTAACAGCTGAGAATGCTGGAAAGGGAGGTGGATATTATCCACCTTTCAGGAGTACAAATTGGGGCTGGAAGGGCTTAATTACAAAGATATCCTTAAGAACACACTAAGGGCTGCTATAAAAATTACTTCAATTACAGCAGCTCCACAGCTGGGAGAGAGGAAACCACCACTTCTCTCTCTCCACACACCTCTGCTGTACCCCATGTTAACACAGGGCAGCACATCCAAACAGCAGCTACGTGTAGAGTCCTTTCTCCCAGGTGGCTTGACAGACTTCCCACCAGGCATGCCAAGGAATTGGCTTCCTTTGTTTTCACTTTGAAATCTCCAAGTGGAGATGCACTGCTTGCATAACCCAAGGTAACTAAATCCAATGGGTTAGCTTGGAAGCCTCTCAGGCAGAAATACTTTTAACCCACTATTTGGATCTGAATGTGGAATTCATGTTTTCACATGAATTACTCGCTGTCCTGAAATGGGGAATTCTTGGTTTTCCCTATGATTTAATCTGTGATGATGTGTTCTTATTTATGATGTTGCTGATGCTTTTTTGTAATTACAAATAAATGGGAAATTTACAACAAGTGTTCAGGGAAATCACTTCCCTTAACAGCCAAGAAGTCCTTATGGTTTCAGTATTCCTGTGCTAATAGTTTTGCAATGGTGCTCAACTGGATATTTGAGGTTCCTTCATATATTGTACCTGAAATCAGAAGAAAATAAATTAGCAGACTATAAAATCACAGTGAATATACAAAGAGAGACCAAAACATCATTCTAATAGTCCAGTTAGAACACTTTCAATTATGAAGTGAAGCTTTACTGAGCAAATACAAGCACAGAATTATATGTAATATTATAAAATATAAATGTTTGTATTTTATTATCTGCAACAAGTAAAGCATTCTTCTGGCTGGCACAACATTATGACAAGACATTTTCCTGAAAAGCAATTCCTAAACAGCCAACAAAAATGAAGCAGTTCCAAATGCTATCACAATAAAAGCCAAAGGGTAATATTGTTTAAAATATCAGTATTGGGTCCAAAGACTATCCTAGTAAACAAGGAAGTCTTGAAAATAAACCCCCACATATATAGATCTTAAAGCCTAAGAAGATATATTAATTTTTTGAACTGGAATTTTCTTAATAGAATGGGACACAATGTTTGTGTCTATTTATTGGTATGTAATTAAACATTGTAATTAGCCTTAGGTATTTCTACCTAAAGTTTTACATTCTTATACCTGAGTCTTTGGATCCATGTCCATGCAGTCTAAGGGAAAAAACACCTTGAAAAAATGCCAGTCATTCATCCTCAAGCTTTAATACCACTAATGCTGTAAGAGACACGTCTTAAGAAACTATCACTCACCTATCTTGCAGTCACGATAATACTTTTCTATTGGGTAATTTTTTGTGAATCCCACGCCTCCCATCCATTCGATACATTTACTAGTTGTCAGTGTTGCAACCTAAGAAAATAATCACAGAGAGGATTCAACTTCATGACAGTGGTAGTAAAACTTATTCTTTACAGTTATTCAAAGTAAAAACAAACTAGCAAATAAAGCAGTAACTAGAACAGGTCAGAAGAGGAAGGGTTGTTATTTTTGTATTCATCTTCAGCAAGGTATTTTAGAATAAAAAACACACTTTTCTAAATCAAGGCACATCAAGAATTCACTAAATGTTAGAGCAGTAATTCCTATGCTGCACTATGGAAAAGACTAGCAATCTATGGCATGCAAGAGAGCAATTGCAGAGGCAGAACTGATCCATCCAGTCTTGAAGCATTTTAAGACTCACAGTTGTGACCAGCAGAGCTGGAATGGTCACAAATGAACTCTCACAGTGTCATCTCTCATGCCACAAAAAGACAATTCTAAGGAAAATTAGATCCCTCTAGATGAAGTGAAAATATTCATTCACTTCCCTCTTTTAATGTCATTGCTTGGTTTTAAAAAACTTGTTTAGAGGCATGAAGGTGACTTACTTTACATTCTGTACATGGACTGAGAATCACAGAGTTACAGAATGGGTTGGGTTGGAAGGGACCTTAGAGATTATCTAATTCCAGCCCCCCCCACCACAGGCAGAGATACCTTCCACCAGACCAGGTTGCTCTGAGCCCTGTCCAACCTGGCCTTGGACACTTCCAGGGACGGGGCGTACAAGATGAAAGTACCCCCCCAGATTTCACAGCAAAAGATGAGCTACAAGTGACACATTTGGTAGCAGCAGACAGTGTCAAAGAGCAGTGAGATGCAGGCAGTGAGCAGAGGAGCTGCAGGTTACCTCAGCAGCGTAGTACTTGGCCATGCTGGCCTCCTTGATGACGGGCCGGCCGGTGTCGGCGAGCCGCGCCGCGTTGTAGGTGAGCAGCCGCGCCGCCTCCAGCTGCGTGGCCACCTGGGCTATCTGGTGCTGCATCCCCTGCAACCAGCACAACACGGGTCACACACACAGCCAGCACCTACAGCTCCACTGCACTCCCAGGCAGCAAGCATTCTTGTCACCAGGGAACACAGCCACTCTCGAAAATGAAGATACTCTTTCCAGGTGGACGGTAATTCTGTGTTCCTCTGAGTCTACTGACACTGAGGAAGGGAAAACCTCTGGGCACTGAAGTGCTTTTAGGAACTGCACTTCTATTTCCTTCTTCCCTTTTCTTGGATTCAGGAGGACAGGGGTACTTCTTGCCTGACTGGCTGGACAGGAGGGTTACCTATCTGCACCCATGAGTATAATTTTAGCCAGACCTTAACGTGCTCCTCAGTGCTGCAGAGGCACAGGGAGGTCAGAGCTGGGGGTTTATTCTCCAGCTGTTTATTGAGAACATTCATACAATAACAAGTCTGGCTCCCCGATGAGCTTAACCAAGGAAGACTTGCAAACAAGTACCTCTTGAACAAAGCAGAGCACTAGGAAGGTGACAGCTCCTTCTTGCCATGTCCCAGAGCTGTTAGGAGCAGCATGAAGGTATAGAGGACATGACTGAGGAATGGATTCAAGGGGAAGGAAAAAGCTGATGGAGCTCCCATCTAAATGGTAGGCATTACAGAAGAATGGGTTTATTTAAGAAGACCCAAACATTATGATGATTGAAAATGAACATTTAGTAGTCTAAAACACAATGAAATCTTTCATCTTATTAGAACATTAACACGGTTCCCTCAGATTTGAAGAAATATGTATGTAGGTCAAAATACCAAAATGATTTGGCAATTATAAATTCCATTTCCCATTCAAAAGACGCAGTTCCAATAATTTCCTAGGTACCTGTGAGTGCTTCCTAAAATTTGCATAAATTATGAGTAGTGCTAATGTTCCTTCTCTTCAGCTGAGATGTAGGTTTCTTTTAACGAGAAAATTACTGTGGTAATTACAATTATGTATCTTCCTTATTAAACTATACATCATTTTTGCAACAAAGAGTCTTTTTCATTGTAAGATACAGATATTATAATGAAAACTAAATGTCTTTGTATAGCACAGGAAATCTAATAATTCAATCAGTTTCCCTCATCTTTTTATAATTTCTAGTGGCTCCAGAAAAAGGCCTTCCCCTACACCCCATGAAAGGGTATAAAAACTGGAGCATATTCAACAGACTGTGATATTAAAATCAGAAGAGAAGGGAGTTCCATGTGTATTATTTTCAGAGGCTGCCAATAAATCAAGCCAAAGAAATCACGGCAACCATGTTTTTAAGTTTTAAATTATTTGTCTGTTATTTCATTTGACTCATTTTACTGACCACTGTGGTAACTACTGCTTTCTTGGAGAGCCCTTCCCATGTTTTCAGTAACAAATACCTGGAAATCGAACACGCTTTTCCCAAACTGGACTCTCTCCTTTGTATATGGAACTGTACGGTCAAAACACCCCTGTGCCAGTCCTAACATCTGTAAGAAATAGTGAAGAACATGGTCAGTAAAAACTGGCTAATTGACTGCACCTAATGGGGATGATAACAGTTGATCTTCTTCTGGTCAGGCAGTTTGATATTCAGGAGAAAAGTTAAGTTTTCTTCCTACCTACACAAATCTAAAATACAATAAAGGCTCTATACAGAATCTCAAAAGCCAGTATTTTACAGTTACTAGCCATACTGAGGTGAGTTATGATTAAAAAAAAAAAAGAGTCTGAGGAACACGTCTGTTCCATTTCTTACCACAGGCAAATATTTGTGAAAACACCACCTCTGATTTTTGAACAAAACTTAGAGGTCAGCTGTGGTTGCATAAATATTAAGTGTTTCTGGGAAAATTCGTAATTACATGGGGAAATTACTGTAAACTGAAGATCTATAGATCTACACTACACTATTAAAGGAAAAATAATTTGAATGATTAGTCAAAGCTATTTTCATAATCAAAATAATTTCTCATTTTCTAGAGGACACTAGACTGCCAGAATTAGCAATTTCCTTCAGAAGTTAGAAAATTAGTGGAGTGGAAGGAGCGTTAACATTCCTTCCAGTATTTTCCAACTCTGCAGAACAACTGTAGAAGAATTCAGACCAATTCTGTCTTTCCACAAAGACAAAAGCAGTCAGCTGTCACATCAAACAGCTTAGTCAAACTGCCTTTAATGATATACAACAGTCCAGGATATTTTTGGACAGACCCACATATCAGAGCTGATAAAAGCATGAGTGACTGGGTTCAGGTATCTACTCTTTAATCATATAAGTTTTTAGAAAAGAAAACATGATACATATGAAAATAACCTAAGACAATATTGCAGTCTGATGCTAATCAGCCCCATTACCAGATTTGTTAACTCCCTATATAAACTCATATAGGAGAGCCAAGTACATCAACTTAGTGCCTTGCACTAAAACCATCTGAAACTGTTTTCAAAGCCACAATTACATTTTTTAAGATCTTCATTACATTTTAAAACTCTTACTACTGCAAAACTAAACTCAATACTACAGGGGCTTTAGAGCTGCTGTTCTTGTCAAGAACATTTCTCTTAATTTGAAGGTGCCAAGAAAGTAGTAACTAAGATATAGCAACTGCCTGACCTTAGCTTTTAATTAAGGGGTAACTTGGAGTAATTAAGAGTAAAATCCAGACTATGTATTTTACTGCCAGAGCCTCTACATTATTTATATCTCTGGGAACAATGGGGCCCACAGCCCTTTTTAAATGCCATATCAGACCAAGCTTAATCACAGGTAATCTTTAGAAATGATGGAAAAGTTAGCCCAGTTATCAGCATACTATATTGCCACATGGAAAGTCTAAATTTCACAAGGATGATTACTTCTGTCTGCAAACTAGGGCAAAAGATAAAAGGTAGTAGAGACATATTGCACAACAAAGTAGGAACAAAGAAAAGATTACTTTCAAAAGTAAAGGAAAACAAGAAAAGCTTATCACAAGTCATTTTATTATAGGGCTGAATTTGATTTTCATTGAGATCAGCAGCAATCTGAGATCCAAATTAAAACATTTTGAAATAACTTCTAGGTCAGCAAATATTTGCTCCTACGATGCCATACAGTGCAATTTTCAAATACAACAATGAACTGGAACAGTTCTGCTGCAGAAAATCATATTTATTTTAAAAGTAAGTTGATTTTTAAAAAATTAGTTGTTGGGAAAACATCAGGTAGCATAAGGTCACATTTCCCAATTCCATACCATCACAGTTGAAAGCATTAATATTACACATTTCAGTGTGTTCTATTGTCCAAAGCTAGTTTTCTGTGTAAAATAAATTTTCATTATGGAAGGTAAGAATGTTGACATAATTCGGTAGCAATAAGTTAATGACCACAGACAAGCTAATTGCTATTTAATGTTTTCTAAATCTATTGCTTATGTCACCAAAGGAGAATCTTCCCTCTGACAGTTGTTCCCATTTTCACTGTAACTTAGCTACAGGAACAGTGACATCTAGTGGCAACTGAGATTCAAATAACGCATTTTCTAAATCGTTTACTCTTAATAGCTTTAAATATTTCATAAATTTCAATCCAAACTGGCTGCATTCAGTAATAAAGCAAATCACCCACCTGTGCAGCAATTCCTATCCTGCCAGTATTGAGCATTCCAATGGCATACTTATAGCCTTGTCCAACCTGTCCCAGGATATTGGTCTCAGGAACCTAAAGAATAAAATCACTCCATTATTCCAGTTCTGTTCTGCTTTGCAACTGCTTGAAAGGTTCACAGATGAATCAGTGCACATGTTTTATTTAATGTTCCTCATAAGTGAAGGCATAAAGCATAAACCAGACATTTGATCCCTGGAATATCTGCATACAACATTCCCTGGTTGTAAACTGATGACTGAGAAAAAAACCGCATCAAAATTTTAGAGATTCAAACCCCCTCAAGATTTCTGTGAAAGAACTGGGAGGGAAAAGTTAAAATACACCAAACCATCAGTATGTCTAAGGGGAAAAAACTGAATTTAGTTAACATTCTTTCCTTATGTATGGTCAAGTTCCAATTAGACACAATTTATGCTTCAACAGCTGAACTTACAATACCTTCACGTTGTCAAAAGTTACTGGGCAGGTGGAAGATGCTCTGATTCCCAGCTTGTCCTCCTTCTTCCCCACGTGAAGTCCCTCTGTGTTGCGATCTACTATGAAGCATGTAATTCCCCTGTATCCCTGGGGGGAATTAAAAAATAATCAAGAACTGCTTTTCACATTAATATGACCCAACAGTGGTCCAAATATCTCACTCCAATACTGAAATTTTACACCTGTATTACCAAATAAAGTACTGGCACTGCTGTCTGGTGCTAATTATGGTTTAACATCATGTTCAACTGTTCAATACAATGAAAAAAAAAACCCTCTCTTCTTTTTTAGGTCAAATGAGGAAATTTTCATTTTAAAAATAATTCTCTTCAAGTTAAATTTTTAAGACAGAGATACTGGAAGGAGTTTAAAAAATAAAAGTTTTGAACAATTTTGTTTCTGACAATTACCACATTGGCATAGAAAGTCTGCAGTTGACATTTCTCATATCCAAACTGGGGACAAAACTCAACACATGCATATTCAGCTAGGTAATTTTTTACGTGAACATACTTTACTACAGGATACTTTTTATTTTTCCAGTGCATGTAGCTTAAGCTGTATTTTGCCTTTTAACAACACCAACTTGTCAGTTAAGTCACAGACTCACAGAATATACTGAGCTGGAAGGGACCCACACAAGGATCTTAAGTGAATGACCCATACGGGGATCAAATCAGCAACCCTGGTGTTATCAGTACCATGCTCTAACCAGCTGTGCCAATTTAGTTCCCCTCAGAAGGGCTCAAAAGACTTAGACTGTGTGTCCTTCTGTTACTCAGAACACCACCAGTGCAGGCTGTGCTCTTCATCACAGCAGTTATGACTCTGACATTTTTATTTTCTCTGGTTGGAGGAATTTATTAAATTGCTCAGCAAGTCTTCAATTTTTGTTGGGAAATAATTTTAAAGGTTTGCTGCCAGCTAGGAGAAGGTGCACAGAATATTAACCTTTAACATCAGATTATTAGTATGAAATCCACAGTACCATCAGCTGTTACTGAAAGGCAACTATTCTTTGGCAACTCACTAAGGACGGATCTGTATTTGCCATCACAAAGAAAACTCCTGCATCTTCTGCTAAGCTAATCCACATCTTTGAGCCATTGATAACATAGTAGTCTCCCTTCTTCTCAGCCCGAGTCTTCAGAGAAAAAGCATCACTGCCAGACCCAGCCTCCGACAGACAGAAACTGCCTAGCTGTCAAGGGAAGGGGAAAAAAAGCATTTTAATGTTTACAAACAACAAAGCCTGTAATTAAAATGCTTATAAACAAGGACAAGTCTCTTAAATTCAAACATTTCAACCTATTGCATTAAAGTAACTGAGTTTCAGATATGGAGATTAAGAATAGAAACACTATGTAATTACACATCTCTCAAAGTCAACTGCTTTACAGTTCTTTTCCACAGTAAATTAAATTTTTATGAAACTAATAAGTGCCTTTCCACTTTTACCTCTCAGCTACTGATGACAGGATGTATCTATATCACCACAGAACTCAGCTCTAACCCGTGTCTCAAAGCTCATACATATTTTGCAGAGCTGCAGTCACACATTAGTCACTAAAAAAACCTCCCCAAGAATGTTACTAAACTATAATACAATCTTAATAGTTAAGTAAAGTCAGACTTTGACTCACTGTATCTTTAGACACTCTTGGCAGGTAAGTTCTCTTCTGTTCTTCTGTTCCATATGTGGTGAACAATTTAACTGTTAATGTGTTTTGGAGTTCACATACGAGAGCCACAGCTGGATCAACTTTGGCCAATTCTTCTACTGCCAATATGATTGAAAAAAATGAAGCTCCAGTTCCTCCATATTCTTGCCCAAGCTCAATACTCATCAGCTGAAATGGAAAAGGTGCAAATATATCAATCTGTTAGTTCCTGTCAACAACTTTTTAGTCCATGCTGATACTTAGGATATTAAAATAAAAACCACAGAATGTGAGCATCTACAGATCCTTCCCCCAAACCTGTTTTCCTTCAATACCATTACCAAACTAACAGTTCTTCACAGAATTGTTTAGGCTGGAAAAAAACTTTAAGATCAGCTTTAGGTTTGATAACAGGAAAGGTTAAAATTGAATCCAAGAACGAGCACCAGGATATCTGCAACAGAAGCCCTTGTGGTTGCCCAGTAAGGCATAGAGAGCTCCTGATAATCTTTTCCAGCAACAGTTATCAGAGTCATGGCATTTCCAGCATTCTGTGCCAATTATGCTTACCCAATTAAAAAACAAAGGCAAGGGAGGGATGACAAGGAAGTAAAAGATATATAATAACATAGTATGGGGGAGGGAGAGAGAGAAAAATATTACTGTGTAAGATTGAGAGTGATAATGTAGTAAGAAAGAAATTAAAGTTGTCTTGCTGTTGGTAAAACTGAAATTTTAAATGATTCCTTACTTCATTTGAATTATAACCCTCAATCTCTAAAAAAAAGTCTGAAAAGAGCACAGTTAGAGATTCATAAAATGATGTTACTTTCTGAATAAAAGATCCAATAAAAGTGTGCAGACCCCTTGTTCAAACAATCCCTGTATTACGGAGTCTTCCATTTTTGAATTCTCATCCATTTTTTGCACGAAAGGTGCCACTCGTTCCTGAGCAAATTTTGTCACTGCAATGAAGAGAAGAAAGAAAATGTGTAAGTATTCCAACAGTCTGCTTGGGGATCAACCCTACAGTAATATGGTACTTCTGACAGGCTATGCATGGGTTCCCTGACTTCCCCCAAGGGAAACGTGGTGTAAAGCACAACCCCCCACAACAATCTCAACACTTAACTAGAAATAAATGAGAAAAATAAGATTTTAAGCTAAAATTTCCGGTATAGTTAACATTTCTGAATTTTAGCTGCACAGATAATAGCTACCCATGTTCTTCAGCATTGCCTCCTCTTCAGTGAATGTGTGAAGTGGAGCACAGACAACTCCATCACTGGAAAGATTCGGCTTGAGTTCCGATTTGGAGGATCTAAAGGCACATGGGGAAAACCTCCAAGGAGCCAAGAATGCTGGAATATTTCTTTTCAGCTGCTGGAAACAAATACAGAACATGCAAACAGTTAGATTTACATACAGACAGCAATACATAACTTTCCCCAGTGCTTTTATTCAGTAAATTATTGTGAAATAGAACTTGCACCTAACCAAGAGAGCAGAGGGATTACACGTTCCTTGTCACCCTATAAAATGCTTTGTGGTCAAATACTCTAGTGGCTCACAGGCTTTAGAAAGGTGAGTTTGGTTTGAAGGCCAATATGCTTTTCAAGCACTGAATAATTTCTCAGGATTTTAAAAGAAGTTGACATAATGGACATGATCTGGCAATGACTCTGCTCTCACAGCTCCCCAAACCCAACTTGCTCTGTGGCTGCTGACTTCAGGCCAGACCTTTGCCACAGATTTCTGTCAGTCTGAAGTGTGGAGACAGGGATGTCTTACCAAGACAACTGGTGACAGAAAGCCCCAGTGGAGACACAGCTGTGCCATGCAGTATGTAAGAGCACATGCCTGCCAGCACACATTTTTGGCAAGGCTCAGCCTGAGCCCCACAGCAGCAGAACGACTGGCTGTGCCTCACCAGGCGCCTGTTCAGCTCGCAGAGCACACAGGGCAGTTTCACAGTGCACACTGACAGCAGCATTCCTCGAAAAACAGCAGGAACTTTGGGGTCAGGAAGTAAAAATTCCTTTGATCCTTCTAATAATTCACTCTCTTTCATGTTGGCTTTCAACACTTGTCATCTCCCTGGCTGAAGAACTGATATAAAACAGATTGACGAACTCTTTGTCTTAGAGACAAAAAGCAGAAATCTACCATGATAAGAAACTCTGGTTTTAGCATAGTTGTGCATAACGAAAAAAAACCCACAACCAAACAGTAAGAAGTGGCAATATAGAAAACAATATTGCTGTGAACATTCAATGTTCATTCACATTCAACACGACTGGTACTGACTAGCTGGGCTGATTCATGACTACAAAGTTTGGATGGTCAGCAGTAGTTGCAACACTTTTAAATGACGATTAAGTTACTGGAGTTTTCACAAAAATAAAGAAAGCGTTGCTTTACTAGAGATAAAACCCAAGGCAACCCTCTTCTGGAAGCAGCCAGTCAGGAATGGATTATTTGCAGAACATGCAGCTATGGTGGGGTCACTTGACAGCCAGGTGTGCAAACAGGCACCTGTGTAAGTCTATTCTTAGTAAGTGTCAGGAAGGAAAAGCCTAAGTATATACACACATACATCTACTAACTGTGCTTCCTGAGCAGTTACAGGGCTACAAACCACACATACTTCCTTGCTTCTTCCACTAATTCATTCCCAAGTACAAAGAAAAGAGCAGTTTTCTTTCATAGTGGCATAAATAGGGTGAATCACTGAGACTATTTCACCACAAGCTGTCAGGGAAAGCAGACAGTGCCTTCTTTGTACAAAACCTTTTGAAAAGCTGCAAGTAGGTGTGTTCAGGCAGCAAAAAACTAGTACTGGTGAAACAACAACTGGCAGTAGAATCATAGAATGTTAAGGGTTGCAGGGACCTTAAAGATGATCCAGTGCCACCCCCTGCCATGTGCAGGGACAGCTTCCACTAGCCCAAGTTGCTCCAAGCCCTGTCCAACCTGGCACTGGACACTTCCAGGTTTGAGGCATCCAAAACCTCCTTGGACAACCTGTTGCAGTGCCTCACACCCTCACAGCACTCTGGGATTATCTCTGCACTCCTCTGAAGGCACCTGGCACAGGGATGTAGAATTACCAACCACATCACTAAACACAAACTGAGGATGCTGCTCCAGGCAAAGCACCAAGTACAGATCTTGCAGGCCACAAAAAACACACAGATTTTTCTCCCATGGGAAGCTGGACAAACTGCAGTTCAGCAAGGTCAGGCACAAGGGCACAGGGTGATACCAGCAGAGGTGACCTTCCAAAAGCCCAGCTGGCACGTGGGAGCTTTGAAATACCACTAACAGCCTCGGACTTACTGCAGGTCACAGCCAGTGCTGCAGGTTTGCAGAGTGAGCACTCACAGGAACTGTCCCTTCAGCCACTTCCCCTCCATCCCCCTTCAAAGAAACTACCTCAGGCTTTCCCTCCTTCCCATCACTTTCCCTTGGAGGTCCTTCCACTGCAGCCAGTCCAGAGAGTGGCAGGGAAAGGTGTCTCACCACAGCAGGAGAAACAAGAGTTCCAACATTTATCAGACATGGTTTGATAAAACCTTGTTTGATAGAGGACTGAAATGGTGCTGCAGGACAAAAGGAACATCCCTAACAAAGTTACCTTGAAAAGTCTTAGAACCAGTAGGATGGATCCAAGGGATGGGATTTAATGCTGGCAACACCCACACACTGGGCAGTAACTCACAGGTAATGCAGAGTAATGACAGCCCAGTGTGGAAAAATTGTGGTTTGATTCAATATTTAGATTTTAAAAAAAAGAAATAATCAACTCACTACATTATTGTTTACCTTTTTATTCTTACAAGTCATGCAGTATTATGAACTTTCAGGTAGTTATATAAAGTGCCTCTATATTACTCAAATCCTTCAATACTGCTTCCCTGCCCTTTTCTTCCTCCTCTTTTTCTGTAGGCAATGATTTGTGCTGCTGCAGGATTCAGACTGCTCGCCCTGCTCAATACACGAATCTGAAAATTGGTTTGTGGACTGCTGGTAACATTGATTTTTCTGTTTATCTCCATTCTTCCCTCCACCTCAGCTCTTTAAAGATCCGTCCTCTTGGTTTCCTTCTGTTTGTTTTACAACCTGAAACAAGATTTTAATGCCAGTGTACCTGGCAGCAGCGTTAAGATAAAACCAGAAAAAGACCAAAGCAATATGTTTCCCTAAGCTCCCTCTGCTTGCCTTGATGAATCCCATCCCTGTCTCCATCCTTGCCGCCTTCCAGGCAGCTCCTATTTCCCCGCAGGGAAGCTCCACGCTGGGAAAGCTGCTCGCCCTCGTTTCTGGGGTTGCTTTTCTTTAACTTCAATTTCTTTCAAGTGTCACACCCACGAGCTGCAGAGAAGGTCCCAGGCCAGCGCGTCTTCTCACCCTGCACAGTCAAAGCAGCGTGTACAGCACAAACACAGGTTTTCTGCTCGTTTCGATCCTCGCTACGGTGTGTTTAGAGAACCACAGAACACCCTGAGCCGGGCGGGACCACCCACTCCAACCCTGGCCCTGCACAGACACCCCGACAATCCCATCCTGTGCCCCAGGGGATCCTCCAAAGGCTGCTGGAGCTCTGTCAGCCTCGGGGCCGTGCCCTGGGGAGCCTGGGCAGTGCCCACCACCCTGTGGGGTGAAACCCATCCCCATATAGAAACAAACGAGCCCTCCGCGCCGCCGGGGCCGGGCTGCCGCCTCACAAGCCACCGCACAGGAACCTCCCCCAGCACCAGCTCACCCAGCACGGCCCCTCCGTACCGAAACCAGCGGGGCGGAGGGTGAACAGCGCTGCCCAAGCGCCCCTCAGGCCCGGCGGGGCCGGCCCTGCCCAGGCGCCCCCTCAGCCCCAGCCCTGCACCCGGAGCCCCCCGGCAGGCACGGGGCGGGCCCGGCACCCGGGCAGGGCGCGGTGCATCCCATTCCCATTCCCATTCCCATTCCC
>VXBX01004993.1:59872-93775 GCA_013400415.1 Scytalopus superciliaris
TCTTCCCCCAGAGGGTGGTGGGCACTGCCCAGGCTCCCCAGGGCAGTGGGCACAGCCCCAAGGCTGCCAGAGCTCCAGGGGGGTTTGGACAGCGCTCTGAGGGACAGGGTAGGATTGTTGAGGTGTCTGTGCAGGGCCAGGAGTTGGACTAGATGATCCTTGTGGGTCCTTTCCAACATAGCATATTCTATAATTCTATGATTTTACAATAAAGACCAGAATGGGTCATCTGGTGCCACCTCCCTGCTCCAGCAGGGTCATCCCAGAGCACATGACACAGGAGTGTATCCAGATGGCTCTGGGGTATCTCCAGTGAGGAAGACTCCACACCCTCTCTGAGCAGTCTGTTCCCATGTTCGGTCACTGCACAGGGAAGTTCTTCCTCACATTCAGGTGGAACTTCCTGAGCATCAGTTCCTGCCCATCCCTCTTGTCCCATTGCTGGGCACCCCCGAGCAGAGCCTGGTCCGTGCTCTGCCCCCTCCCTTTAGATATTTACACACATTGATGAGGTCCCCTCTCAGTGTCTCCTCCCAAGGCTGAACAGCCCAGGTTCCCTCAGCCTTTTCTCATGAGGGAGATGTTCCAGTTCCCAGTCTGCTTCATTGCCTTCCATTCTTGTCCTGAGGAGCCCAGAACTGGATAGGTGGGTTTATGGGAAGCTTCCTGTGGCTGTGTGTCTTCCTGTCCTCACATGGGCCCGAGGAGGTTGGAGGAGGTGTGGGATCAACTGGGGCTGTTCCGGGGCTGATGACAAATCATGGCCTGGCAACCACCAACACTGTGATTCACTCCCCTTTCCCATGGTCAAATCTTAAGGAGGAGCAGAAAGGGCTTGGATGGAGTTTGGGATCCTTCCTTAAGTTATCTGCCCTGGAAAAGATGGAACAGAGAGATCCCCCTTTCTTTTCCTTTGGATTCCTTAAAAGAAAGTGGGATGCATACACATGCTGACAGTAATTTTATTCTCTTATTGCGTCCATGCCCTTATTTTATTCTCTTATAATTACTGCAGGATTAATTCTGACTTTGTGTGAACCTACTTGTTGTCCTCTAGTAAGAAAATGCTATTAACTGTTTCCTTTAGCAGAATTATTTAGGAAGAATATTTCATCCTGGCACATTGTTCTTTGACAATGAACTTAGCTCACCTGGGTGATGTGACCAGTGTTCAGCCCAGCAGCTGTGCCTGTGTAGCAAAGGAGTACCCTGTGCTCTGCTCATCGTGGTGTAAAGCTGGAGGAGTGTAGTTGTGTAAGGAGAGCTCGAGTAACACCCATCCCTTGTGTGTGAAACACGAGCTGGGCTGCTCAGTTTCTGATAATTAGAATTACCTTTGCTGGTGACATAGTGAGGATCAGGTGTGCATCACTTTCCCCTGAGAAGGAGAGTTGCTGGCTCTGTAGCTGTAAAAAATACCATATAAAATCACAAAAAGTTCTTTTGAGCATATAATGTGAGGTTTGTGAATTTCCTACACTGATGTGAAGAAAGGGATGAGTGTTTTCATGTTAAATCAACAAGATAGACAGAGGAATTTTTATGCAGACAATCACCAAAATAATGTCTTCCCCCCAAGCTGTTTATGAAATTTTGTGTAATTTTCTGTCAGAATTAAATAAAAGCAGTGAGTCAAATCAATTAAGGCTGAGAGAATTGGGATTGTTTAGCCTGGAGAAGGCTTTGGGATGATCTAATTGCTCTTTCCAGTGCCTAAAGAGGCTCCAGGAGAGCTGAAGAGGCACTTTGGACAAGGACCTGGAGTGACAGCACAGGGGGGAATGGCTTCCCACTGCCAGAGGACAGGGTTAGACGGGATATTGGGAAGAAATCCTTCCCTGTGAGGGTGGGCAGGCCCTGGCACAGGTTGGGCAGAGAAGCTGTGGCTGCCCCATCCCTGGGAGTGTCCAAGGCCAGGTTGGACGGGGCTTGGAGCAACCTGGGCTGGTGGGAGGTGTCCCTGCCCTTGGCAGGGGGTGGCACTGGGTCATCTTTGAGGTCCCTTTCAACCCAAACCATTCTGGGATTCACTGTTTAGAATGGTTTAATTTTAAATTGTTATTTCTTATTATAATTAGTGGAAAGTTGACGTGGTCAGGATGCTACATTACATTGTCCTGTTTTTCTTATCTTTAATTCATGTCCTGATGTCTGTTTTTTTTTCAGGAGACACCAACAAATGGAACACAAATTAACTTAAGCCTACACGAGGCTGGTGACACCTGAAAGAGGGTAGGCAAAATTGACACATGTGCTCCAATCTAACTTAACGGTGATAATAAATGCTTGTAGTTGAGCACCCTTAGATATGATGTGAAAGAACATACTCGGCTGGATGCCAAAAATGAGCAAACACCTGTAAGTAGTTTTGCAAATACAGGAGAAGATGTTTAAATGTGGTCTTGAACTCAGAACTTCAACTCAGAACTTGAGTTTCTGTAGGGCACCAAATGGTTTGTTTAGTAGCTATTAAGAAAAGGGTTATTCTTGTTGAAATTGTAGCATTGTAAATTATTTCTGATTATAATCTGCAGGAATGATAAATAATGTGACAGACTCATTGTCTGCTTTCCAACTAAATCCCAAGTTCTGTCTCCCCAAATTCATAGAGGTTTGTTATTTACAGCCCCACAAAAGAGCCTCACCACTGACTTCTGGTGAATGTTATTTTTTCAAGTTTGTTTCTTAAAACTCAAAATAGGTAGGAAGAATAAGGGACTTATATTTCCTTTCTCCTCTTCCAGGGAAAGTGGAGAACCTGTGCTCTGTGCTTTTTATCTGGTGTGTTGAGAGTGCATTTTGGGAGCATGTTTGCTTCTTAGGAGGGAAGTGAAATTTCAGGTATGATCCATTTTTTTAGAAAAAAGGCAAGTTGTTTGTGATTATTATGTCATTTTATCGAATTTGTTGTTGTCATTATGTTACTGTGACTGAAAACAATTTCCTCATAAATTGTATTTGGTGAACTCTAATGAGTTTAAAAGTCTAAAAATAATATTCTTGTGGTTGTCAGTCTATGCATTGAATTGTGCTGTGTGATAAAAGCAATCCTTCACTTAAAAAAAAACCGAACCAAAACCCAAACTCATTTTTATAAATGCATTCAAACTCAGTGACACTTGTGTTCTGAAAACATTTTTCCTTCTAGGCACAAGAGGTTGTAAATGTAAAGAGCCAATATGGGGGAAAAGAAGGCAGAACCATTGGACTTTGTAAAAGATTTTCAGGAGTATCTTACACAGCAGACTCACCATGTAAATATGATTTCTGGATCAGTTACTGGTGACAAGGAAGTGGAGACTCTCCAGGGAGGTGAGCTCATTTCAGTGCCATAAAGCTGGCTGGTTTTGAGGGTGACTGCACTGTTTACAGTCCACAGGGGCTACAGTTGTGTGGAAGCATTTCTGATAGTCATTTTCACATCACAAATGTTGTGCATGTACCTTTGTTTTTAATCAGGGCATGTTTTTATAGTTATATTTAAAGACAAGGGCATAGAGAAGCAGAAGGTATTTGGCATATTCTCACAGTGTGACAGTGTCCCACAGAGTCTTAATTAAAATCTGCATTGTGTGGTTCACAGCTGGGACAGAGGGTGATCAGAATGGCCTGGACCATCCTTCTGTTGAAGTCTCACTGGATGAAAACTCAGGAATGTTGGTGGATGGGTTTGAAAGGACATTTGATGGGAAGTTGAAGTGTCGATACTGCAACTATGCCAGCAAAGGAACAGCACGGCTCATAGAACACATCAGGATCCACACTGGTATGGAATGTTCTGCTGTGCTTTGCTCTGGGCCTTGGGGTATTAACTCACTGTTGTGATTTGCATGTGAGGAGTTGCCAAATTCAAGCACCCTGATAGTTCTTAGCAATTAGAACTGGGCTTTGGGTTGTTGTTGTTTTATAGACTGGGGTTTTTTTGAAGGTGTGCCATGTACCTATTTAAACTGTGTAAATTCCTAGTGACATTTTTTATTGTAAGTAACTGTATGGGGGTAAAGTGCAGCATTAAAGCTTCCATGTAAACAAGGGCCATCTGAAAACTTGTATCCCCCAGCTCACAGTTCCTGCTGGCCAGGTGTCAGCACGAGCAGATGGATGGCTGGAGAGGATGGGAGACATAAATTGCTCCCAGAAGATGTTGGAATTGTGTGCTTGCTGGTTCTTGGGTTGGTTTTCGTGGTGTGTATGGGGTTTCTCAAACAGAATGAATGTGTTACTTAGTATCAAATGTCATAACTTTTAGCCATACTAGAGAGCAACAAAAAACAAATCTCCCCTTTTTAAGTATCAAAACGTGGGTATTGGTAGTCAGGATCAAACATTCTGTGAGCTACACAAATGTGGGTTTTTAGGGCAAAGTATATTTGGGCCTTGACTAATGTTTTGTTTCTCATGGTTGTAGCGAGAGAGGGATCCAGGGGTGTCACCCTCCTGTCCATCAAAGAGTTCCAGCAGTTTGGACACACCTTCACACAGGGAACACTTCATAGCCAAATTTCTGGTTCAGACATGTCTGATAATGAAATACCAGTGACTGACAGCAGTGTCAGTTCATTTCCCTACACCAACCTGTTCAGTTTTAGAATATAGAGAAGGATCTCAGGCTGCTTTTTTCCCATCTATATAAGTTTTTTCTTATTACAGTACATTTCCATCCTTAATTTTAATACACCACTGCATGTCCTGATGGCAACACCACTTTGCCATGGCCTTAGTGGCTCTTCAGAAAGCCCCACTTTGTACAGGGACAGGGGACTCCAGAACAAGAAGAGTGTCATTTTTAATTTGGTTTTCCTGGTGAGTTTTTTTGTTTGTTTTTTCACTCAAGGGCAAGGAGATCCAAGACCTGAGTGTTGTTTTGCTTGGAAGCATGGCAAGGGGCCAGGAGGTGGCTTGCATGCACTGTGAAGGCTCAGAGTGATGAATCAGTGTTAAAATTAAAGTAGGGAAGTGGTAGCTGACTAGCAGCTTCAGAGCAGTGTAAGTAAACAAGTAATGCATCCTGGGTAACATCAAGTGGAGCAAGGTATCTGCCAAAGTAATTGTGACCCAGGCATGATCATGCAACCATTATTAAGTGCAAGCTACTGCAGGATTGGCTTCATGATAGGTCTGGCAGCAGGATAATGAGGAGTTCAGCAGACGTGCAAAATGTGATGCAAATCTTTATCTCTGTGTAACCAGAATGAAATAAGACCATTCAGAATGGCAAATTGTGTGTGAATGCAGGGAGGTTGTCAGTCTTCTCACATCATTGTACCAAATCTTTACACACGTGTGAGTACCTGATACGCTCATGGAGAAATCATTGTTTCAGCTGGTGCAGAGAAGGTATTTAGAGGCAGGACAAAAATTCCTTTCATCTTCAAGAGCCAGTGATGTAGGAGAAAAAAATAATCTATTTGGCATCTGAGGTTGTGATTCCAAACTGTGGGATGCTCAGCATGGGAAGGGTTTTCTGTAACTGTCACACGCCATTTTACGGGGCCTCTATGGGGCTGGTGGTGTAATAGGGGCCCTCCTGCATTCACATCTCTGGCTTTTACAGTTCTAGATGGATCTTGAAAGCAAAAACAGGTGTATTGGCCTGTACTTAAAATAGTAGAAACTACCCAAAAAAAAAAGAGAAGGAACCCCCTCACGTTTTTTTGGAGTTTGCTGTGTTATGTGGCAAGAGAATGAGTTGCACAACAGTGATTTAGCAATTGACCTGGGATTCCTGATAGGAAGGATAAGGTGATCTTTCATTTCAGCACCTGAACACACATTAAATCCTTTAGGCATTTCTGACATTGCAGACTGGATCTATAACTCCTAGAAGATCAGTCTGTCAAGGGAAAATCAAAAGTCCCAAAGCATTTTGTTACAAGTGGCCTGTAGTTATGCTTGAAAGTTTTCTGTAAGTATTTTTAAAATGTTAATGTGGTTATCTATAGATTTCATTTAATGGAAGAGCAAAGTTCTACCTGTGCTAAAGGAGAATACCTGACCATGATGTCTGGGAGAACACAGAGCTCTTTAGGGGGAGCCTGGCTTTTGTTTTCTTTAATAACTCTTTAGCCACAGGATCCTTCTTCAAAGCTCAGTTCCTGAGTGGATGCACCTGTGCACGGGTGATTTAGCTAGTAGTTCCAGGATGTTTAATCCTAAGGATATTTGAAGGATACCAGAAGGATACCCTCCCTCAGTGTTTAAGCACAGTTTCCATGAAGAATGATTTATTTTGGTGATACAGACATCCCCGTAACCCCATGCTCCATAGGTGAGGGGGACTTTGGATCCATTTAAGGGGACCACACAAACATCAGTGCGTTCAGTCCTTGGTGTTGTTGCTGCCATTCCAAGGCAGGTTATTTGCTGTGCTAATTCCACTCACCTTTTTTTGCTGTGCCTATTCTCACTTGGGGTGAGGCAGAGATATCCCAATGTCCTCTGTTCTTCCAATGGATACTCAGCCAAGCTCAAGACTAGCAGTGACTGAGGTTTGATTAACATGCTCCTCTCAGTGCCATGAGTTTCTGTGGGTTTGGATGATCCAACCACCCCGCTCATTCCCGCAAAAAGCCTTTCCCGAGCTCTCCCAGGTGCTTTAGCATGATGTGTTTGGTTTTTCCAGGTGAGAAGCCACACAGGTGCCACCTGTGCCCCTTTGCCTCGGCCTACGAGCGCCACCTGGAGGCGCACATGCGCTCCCACACCGGGGAGAAGCCCTACAAGTGCGAACTGTGCTCCTTCCGCTGCAGCGACAGGAGCAACTTGTCTCACCACCGCCGGCGCAAGCACAAAATGGTGCCCATCAAGGGTACCAGGTCTTCCCTGAGCAGCAAGAAGATGTGGGGGGTTTTGCAGAAGAAGACCAGCAATTTGGGGTACAGCAGAAGAGCGTTAATTAACCTGAGCCCGCCTTCCATGGTGGTGCAGAAACCAGACTACCTTAATGACTTCACCCACGAAATCCCAAATATCCAGACTGAAGCGTACGAGGGCATGGCAAAAACGACTCAGAGCGGTGGGTTGCCAAGAGATCCACAGGACCTCATGGTGGATAATCCTCTAAACCAGCTCTCCACGTTAGCTGGACAGTTGTCCAGCTTGCCACCTGAAAACCAAAATCCAGCCTCTCCTGACGTTGTTTCCTGTCAGGATGAAAAGCCTTTCATGATCCAGCAGCCTGCTGCACCTGCAGTAGTTTCATCTGTGTCAGCCAATATTCCTCAGAATTCATCTCCAACCAGCCCAGATCCTCGGCCTCCACACAATCAGAGGAACTACAGCCCCGTGGCTGGTCCCAGCAGCGATCGCAGCGCCCACACCAGTACTCCCAGTATAAGTAACAGCCAGCCCAGCACTCCAGCTCCAACCCTCCCAGTTCAGGACCCTCAGCTCCTGCATCACTGCCCACACTGTGACATGTACTTTGCGGACAATATCCTTTATACTATTCATATGGGATGTCATGGATTTGAAAATCCCTTCCAGTGCAACATCTGTGGGTGTAAGTGTAAAAACAAGTACGACTTCGCTTGCCACTTTGCAAGAGGCCAACATAACCAACATTGACTGAAACATGCTTTTGTTTAGGTTTTTTAACATATTACAGTCTATTTTTCATACTTGCTGATGGAAAGCTTGCACATTCCCATGTGGAATATTCACATTAATGAAGTCGACAAAGGAGGCAATTTTATTTCTGTGTTGTTGTAAAACTTGCCAGGGAAATTTCGTATAGGATTTGGTTGCTCTTTTATATGTAGCCTTTGAAAAAAGCCAAGAGTGCTGTAAGGATTGGAATGCATTTATATGCTGTGGTTGCTAAATTTAAGTTGCTTGCACTTCATCCCAATAAACATTCTGCAAATGGAGAAGCAGAGCGTGTGTCCTGAACCATAGGATGTCATTACCAGATTATTTACCTGGCAAGACAAGACTTACTATCCATAAAATAGGAAAGGTTAATGCAGTGACACATCATGTAGTGACAGGATGAGGTGGAATGGATTCAAACTGTCAGGGTGTAGATTTAGATCAGATACTAGTAAGAAGTTCTTCCCTGTGAGGGTGGGCAGGCCCTGGCACAGGTTGTCCAGGGAAGCTGTGGCTGCCCCTGGATCCCTGGAAGAGTCCAAGGCCAGTTTGGACGGGGCTTGGATCAACCTGGGCTGGTGGAAGGTGTCCCTCTCCATGGCAGGGAGGCTGAAACTAAATAATCTTTAAGGTCCCTTCCAACCCAAACCATTCTGTGATTCTGTATGGCTATTTTAAAGATGTAATTATCCGTAAAAACTTGGCTACTCTAACCCTGACAAGCAAACAGAAGCAACTTTCACATAAAAATTCCATTTGATGTATAAGTTGCTTTAATATGATGAAGGTTTATAATAAGTTTTGTTTAGTAGTCTACACTCTTCATTCTAGGGCTCAAACACTAATTTAACTATTTTAAAAAACTCACCACAGAACTAGAAGGTAACAGGTGATTGCAAATAAAACTCTGGTAAGCAAAAGAAGTTAAAAGCTTGTTATTCGTGGGTTATACAAGCAGAAAATTAAATAAGACACCCTATTTTAACCTACACTTACCACTATTTACATCTTTTCCAGAGGAGGTAATTTTTAAACATAGTAAAGAGCATGTAGAACTAATATATATTCTGTGAGACTTCTAACTGCCTTAAACTAATTTGTACAGATGTTTAAAATTTGCACAATTAGACTTCTGTCTTGCTGATAGGAGTTCTAACAGAAACAAACAAGAGGTTTACAAACTAAAACTCCTTTGTTACAGTTTTATGTTGGGCCAGACTACAACTGAGAGGTTGCCTGTATGTTTGAGAGTTGTATGATGTTGTTTATTGTAAATTCAGCTCACTTGGAGGCTTGTTTTGTCCCCTCTGCCAGACTTAATGTCCTTGGGTTGTGCTGAAAATAAGGGGAAGGGCTTTTGCCTTTTCTGAGCTGTCCATGTAGGAGGCAAAGGAACTACACTGAAATAATTGGTGTTTAGGAATTGTAGGTGGCAAAAGGTCACTGAAGATGATTATTTTGGTTACTTTGTTTCATACTGTACATCTTACTTTAGAAGCTCCCAGGGTAATGGACAGGCACTTTAATATAAACCTAAATAAAACATCTGAGCAAAATTAATAATAACTCTTAATGTGTGAGATAGGAATTTGAGACATTAAAATAAGGGAAGAGCTGATACTTTTCCCGTATTTAGACATGCACTTTTACCTTGGTTTGTCTTTCTTGAGACAAATTAAAGCTTCCCTTATATATTCCCATTTTCCTATCAGCAAATACTTTATTAAAATGAAAAAGATTTAATTAATGTTACACAAGTCAGGGGTTGGCATCTGAATAGCAAATGTTTGGCTTACTCAAATTCATCTTGTTAAGGGAGCTAAAACTTCCTGGAGCCAGTGGAAAAACTTACAGTGACTTCAGTGTAAGGTCAGTGCAGGAAAAAACACCTGCCTGAATTTAGCTTTAGAGGTAATTTTGTCTTGAATTAAATAGGAATTTGGAAGCTAGACATGTTTCTCTTTACCTGACTTACCTGCTGTTGAATCTCTGTGCTTAAACAACCAGCTGAAGGGACTGGATTGTTGGGTGTGCATAGTCTTGTAGTAATGAGGTCAGAAATCTGCCATGGGAGTGGTTCCAGCGTAGTGAAGATGAACAATAACACACTGTCACTCCTAAAAATAGTTGGTTTGAAGCCTGGTTCAAAATCCATTTCAGTGGCTTTGTAAAACAATGTAATTTTTCATTGTGACATTCTGTAATTCCAAAATATCTCCTTGTTGCTTTATACTTTTAAAATTTATTTTACAAGTAAAACAGCAACTCTGTGTGCATAGAGAGTTCTTTATTTTAAGGACTAAAAGCTGACTGAACTGGAATCCAGTTGGAAGTTACAGCTCCTGAGGAAGTTTTCTAAGATGCCTGTTCCAACCAAAGAGGGCAGAAATGGTGGCTCTCTTTGGATCACATACTGGCAGATTCTAAAGTCTAAGTTAGCTAAAGTAGGATAAGAGACATTACTGTTGTAAACCTTTTCAATTAGTAATTTACCGAAGTGGTTTCCCTTGCCTTTTTGATAGATGATGCAATTTCCTATTCCAAGGCTCTAGCAGCTCCGAGGAAACTCACAGTACTGAATGGCACCAATCACAGCAGCCAAGTTCTTGGGTTGTGGCCCCAGCCTTTCTCCCTCCTGGTATCAGCAGGAAGTTTAACTTCCATGTGCACAAATGTTTGAGATTCCCTCCCTCCCATTGAGGTGGTTTCTCATCCATTAAGGCTTTTGGTGGCTTCTGAACCGTGATGCCCTTGGACAAAATTAAGGATAGGAGGCTGGGAGGAAGAGGAAGCCTGCAGGGTCTGATGGAAAAGGTGCCCTTGTTTAGGAGGGGATCCTCAGTTGTGGGGAAATGTGTGTCCTTAATAACAGAACTCAGTATTAAAAAAATCTGACCCCCAGCCTTGCACATTGTTACTTGGAAGGATTTTAATGCTGCTGCCTGGATGCCATTGTTTGCTTTGGAATTCCTAAGGAAAAGAAGATTAGCTTGGACACCTATAACGATGTAGAAACACTTCTCCCTGTTTCCTTGGGCAAACCCCTCCCTGCAGGGGGTTCTTGGGCAGCAGCAGCTTTGGTGTTTGTCCCTTGGCTCTGCACCCGGATCCCTGGGGGTGAATCCCTGTGTCCTTCACAGAGGGTCACCCCAGGAATAGCATTCCTGTTTCATCCTCTTGCTGTGTGCTCAGTTGTGCCAAACAGTTCCCTGCCACCACTTCTGTCGACTTTGGAAGGTGTATTTCCCTATTTTTCATAATCTGTACATCCTATTGACTATGAAGACCAGAGTTAGTACTGGAAAATTGCTTCAGTTTGATCCTGATGATTTCCTTACCCAGTCAGTGAGGGATACTTGTCCAGGATTCTGGCATCAAGTCCTCACTTGGAGGGACTTTTCATACTGAGTTCTCCATGTGCTCCACTGCACTAACTTGTTTCTTTTTCAAAAACAAAACAAAAAAAAATCCTCCTGTTATGAGGTGGTGGATGATTAGCATTTGAACTTTTATTAACAGGGAATTTTGGGAAGCAGATGGAATTTTTTCATAGCTTGGTTAAGTTCTGTAGTTGCAAAACACAAACTTTGTGGGGTCTGTTTTCATTTGTAAGAGATTATTTTGTAGCTTTGTGGACATTTTAACATGCACTGTAGCACTCTTAATACAGACTTACTGTTTTGAGACTATATTCCAATGAACATGCAAATATCTGAACCTCTTAATTATCTCAGTTAATACTTAAACCAACTGCTAAGCAGCTAATAGGGAAAAATAGTTGTTTTCACAGACACGTTTTAGATGAGGATTTTGACCTAAAATGTTGGTTGGCATTTTAGTATAAAACTCAGTGCTGGGAGACACATTCCAGCAGTGTTTTCTAGGCAAATAATCTCTTGCTGTTTGTTTTGTTCCAGAATGTCTGGGGTGGGGGTTGATTTTTGTTTCTTTTTGACGCAGGGAATGTAACGTAGAAGTCTTCACTGGCAAGTTTTCTATTAATTTTAAGCTTCTTTGAAAATCTACAGCAAATGGATGTTCTGCTGCAGGAAATCTCTGTCCTGCTGAAGCATTTCTCATTGAGCAATCTTAGTGTACGTGCTTCGAAGTACCTACTTTGTTAATAATATGTATTTCAGTGTAAAGAGCATATTTTATGCAAAAATGAAACCTGTTAGAGTTGTAAAATAAATTTTAATGTTAGTGAATGTTTTTGAGATGACAAGGTTAATCTGAAATAACTCTATCTCATGTAGTTCATGTTGTGAAGCTTTGCTTTTGTAAGATACGAATAAAATAACACTTTTTCATTAGGTCTCATGTTAATTCTTAACTGAATGTGCTTCCACAGGTGGAGGTGGTGATCTGCTCAGGACTGGCTGAGGTCTAGATATGGTAAGGAGGGCAGACTCACCTCTGGGAATGCTGAGGTACTGCTGGACAGAGAGCAGGTCACCTGCCAAGGTGCTCCTCAAAACCTCAGCTGGAGGAGGCTCTGGGTCAGTCCCATGGTAAGCAGGAAATAGGACTGGATGACTTCTAAGTGCTCCTCCCAAGGCTGTGATTCCAAAGGATGGTTTGTTCTTGGCTTAATCTCCACAGCCAAGCACAATCTGCTAAGACTGTGCTTCTCCTCCATACCATGGGGAGAGGAGTCACACAAGGCACGAGGCTCCAGAGAAGGGACCTCTCAGCAGTACAGCATTTTGAACACTCTGCACTCTCAAACACCCAACATTCTCTATGTCATTATTTTAAAATATATTTATTAACTACATTGGTTGCCTCATGTTGGAATGATGAAGTTATGCTTGTAGCAGGGTCAGAATTTGGGGTTTTCAAAGTATTTCCTTGTCTCAAGTCTTCCAAAAATTCTGCCTTCAGTTTGTTAAGTTCTTCTGCCAGGCTCTTCATCTCACTTGGGAGAATGTTCTTGTCTAAAAGAGAATTAAAGCTGAACTTTTAGCTTCGGGCTTAAAGAGAAAAGCGTAGAACTACAGAATCACAGAATCTCCTGAGCTGGCAGTGACCCACCAGGATCATCCAGTCCAACCCTTGCCCTGCACAGACACCCCAATAATCCCACCCTGTCCCTCAGACTGTTGTCCAAATGCTCCTGGAGCTCTGGCAGCCTTGGGGCCGTGCCAACCACCCTGTGGGGGAAGAACCTTTCCCTGAGATCCAACACAACCCTCCCCTGACACAAGTCCAGCCCCTCCCTCGGGTCCTGTCACTGGTCCCAGTGAGAAGCTGGAACACAGGCACAGGGCTGAGCTTTTCAGTTCAGGACACTGAGCTGCCACTCATCAATCCTGTGACCAAACCAGTGCAGACTGCACAGCCTGTGTCCTTCTTGACAAGTGACTCAAACAGAATTAAAATCCTCTAAAATGCTGCTCTGTACTAATTGAGTTTATTAAAGCTTTATTTAATGAAGTTAAATATTATACTGGTTTTTAAATCTACAGCCTTTGACTCACATTCTACAAAACCAAAACTGACCAAACTTGTGAAGGTGATTGCCTCAGTCACACCTGCTGGGACAGGACTGAACAACTGATCCCAGGAGAATTAAACCCCAAGGTTTAGTCTCCCACTGCCAGCCAGCAGGTAGGACAGGTAGGCTGGGCAGCACACCTACCTCTGGCATCCTTCATTGCCTGGGAGATGACCCTCCTGCACATCTGGTCAGCCTGATGGACTGCACTGGCTGCACAGATGGCTCGATCTGCCTCCTGGCCAGGGCCAGCAGAAAGGGAAGAAAGCAAGCAAATATATTTAAATTTAAATTTATTTAACTTTGGAAACATTAGCAGCAACTCAGTCACCACTTCAAGACAAGCAGTGCTACCTTTTGCTCTGTGTCCTCCTCCTTTGGCCTCACTGGGTTTTCCAAAGCAGTGGCCAGCAGGTTAATTATCTGCTCACTAAGAAAACAAACAACAGAGTAAACCACAGCAATCAAACAGATGCACTGAAATTTTTCTTTCATTTAATAATGATACCACAGAAAAAGGAAAACAGAAGAGCAAGTTTTCAGTTAAATTTATGAGGCAATCAGTGAAATAATCTGAGATGAAAAACAATTGCACCTCAAGTATTTCCAGTCTTAATGTCTCAGGCAATTCACACAGATTTTCAATGTCAGGGTAGGAATGCAGTGAGTTTTGAGGTTAACTCTGCACAGGATGGTTGCTGTGTGTCCCCAAAAATCAGCCTTTGCTGTCTGTAACTGACTGGCTTCCAAAAATCACCACTGGGAATACACACTGTTTACATACAATAAGGAGCTTCCACCCACTCATTTATGAAAACAGCACTTAAGGAAAACTTTGGGATCAATCCAGTGGCATACTTGTCCTCTGAGATGCAATCAGAACTTCTCAAAATGAGGCTGTTCTGCTCCCAGGCGTTTTTCTTGAGATCTGGCATTTCTATTTTCGTTGCCATTAAATGTATTGTCTGCTCAGGCACGGGATCACTTCTGAGGCGATTCCTCTGCAGGCAGCATTCCAGGGGACACTCCAGAAACAACTGGCAGAAGCCCAGGGAATCTAAAAAGGACAGGACCAGGCAATTTCGTCTTCGAACAGTCCAAGTAATGATTTCTGAGAGCAACATGCAGGAGGAAAGGCTCTGCATGAATGAGGAGATTCCACACCAGTTCTGAGCCTGATGTGAACAAAAACCTAGACAGGAACACAAACAACTCCTTCAAGGCTTCTCAAATAGTAATGTCTGAGATCCACTCACAGAAACACGGAATGGTTTGTGTTAGGAGGGACATTAAAGCTCATCCAGTGCCACCCCCTGCCATGGACAGGGGCACCTTCCCTTCCACGAGTCCAGGTTGCTCCAAGCCCCATCCAACCTGGCCTTGGACACTTCCAGGGACGGGGCAGCCACAGCTTCTCTGCCCAACCTATGCCAGGGCCTCACTGTCCTCACAAGGGATAGTTTCTTCCCACTATCCCATGTAACCTCTGGCAGTGGGAAGCCATTCCCCCTTGTCCTGTCAATCCGTGTCCTTGTCCAAAGTCCGTCTCCAGCTCTCTTGGAATCCCTTACGTACTGGAAAGTGCTCTAAGGCTGCCTTAAGAAGCGTTTTAAGTGACCTACTAATGTCTAACAGCACAGCAATAAATTTCCGTGGATCCTTCCACACCGCGGGCACCCCGCAATTAGGAATACCCGCGCATCCCACAACCACCCCGGCGCCGCGGAGCAGGGAGCACTCACATTTCCGAGCCAGCTGGTACACCTCGTACCGCATGCTCCGGTAGTAGAAGTTGTCATCGAGGAGGATGCAGAGGGGCCGAGCCCCCCGCCCCGGCCCCAGCAGCCCCTCGGTGCGGCCCCAGCGCAGGAGCCGCTGCCAGGCGGGCTGAGCGGGGCCGGGGGGCGGCGGGCCGGACAGCACCGCCCGCAGCAGCCGCTCCAGGCATTGCAGCAGCTCCCGCCGGCTGCGCTTCCACCCGGGAGCCTGCGGGGCACGGCAGGAATCGCGGCACCCGCACCGGCACAGTCCCGACCCCACACCCAGACTCCGTCCCGGCCCCGGTCCCGGCCCCAGAGCCGTACCCGGTGACAGTCCCGGTCCCAGTCCTAAACCTGGTCCCAGACCTAGTCTTAGTTCCAATTCCAGTCCCAGCTTCGGCCCCAGCCCCAGTTCCAGTTCCAGTCCCGGCCCCAATCACAGACCTGGCCCCAGTTCCAGCCCCATACCCGGCGCCAGCCCTAAACTAGACCTAGTCTGAATCCCAGTTCCATCCCCATCCCACTCCCATCCCCAGTCNAGCGCCGCCCCCCCCGCCCCCAGCCGGGGCTCTGTGCGCATGCGCCGCGCGGCGCCCCTGCCGGGCGCGGCCATCCCCAACCTACCAACCCCGGCCCTTTAATGTTACTTAATCGTACTAATAATTCAAGATCCCGAGCGATTAAAGGACATTTCTTTGGACGAAATTCCTTGCCCGAGAAGAGTTTTGCCCGCAGTTGTTTCGGGTGGGTTTGTCCGTCCCTTCAGTGCCGCGGCCGCCCCAGGGCTTAGGCACAGAATTTCCTGTCATTTATTGACTCTTTTCCCCAGTTCTCGCCCCCAGCCCGGCAAGGCACAGCCAGGATGTTCTTCGCAAACTGAGGGAGGGGTGGAGCTGGTTCCACACTTCTGTTCTGCACAGACGCTGCTTCTCCCTCTGGATGGAGACTTTTCCCCTGGATTTTCTGGACCCTCTCCCGGATGGAAACTCTGGCTGGGGACCCATTTGGGGGGTCCATTTAAAACATTCCGTTTTAAACCAGTGCTGGTGTCTTAACTGCCCCACTGGGAATGGCAGGAGTTGTTAATCTGTGGGCTCAGTTTGCAGCAGAACTGCCCAGCTGCAATAGCCAGTAAACCCTGAGCTGGACAGGGTATTTCCCAATATCCCACATTTCCTGCAACAGCAGATGGCTTCTTTCAGACTCAGGCACCTTACCTGTGGAGTTTCTGGTGTCCCCGTAAGAGGTTACTTTTATAAACTCCCTGAAATGGGAGGGGGCAGAGAGGTGGGCTCCGGGCCCCAGCCTTGCAGGGCTGATGGCACGCAGGTCTCAGAGCAGCCCACAGTGGATAGCACAGCCCTGGAGGGCTCCAACCTTCTAATCTTTGCAGCTGAATAAACACCTGTAAACAGACTTACACACTGCCAGAGGTGTAATCCCACGAGAGTTGAACTTCGGGTTTCTGGTTTAAAAAACCCAAGAGGTGAGGTAGAGGAGGCACAAACACAGCCAGCAGCAAGCAGCAAAACATTGGGAGTCACCAAACCTGTGTTCAGTGCCTCTTGGCATCCAGCCTTTCCCAGGGGTATGTGCTTTTGGAAGGTGTTTTGGCTGCACGAGGAGAGGACTGGAGGACTGAAATCTTGAGATTTGGGTTTTTCTTCAGGCCATTTACTTGTCAGAATTGGTTGAGGGTTCCCAAGAAGCTTTTCAGACAGCTGGTCTAGGTGGGACTGGGGGTCGTTGAGGTCCTGAGGGAACTGCAGGGAACTGGGTTTGTACTGGGGGCCTGAAATGTGGAAAACACACTGTGTTTAGTATTTCATGACTTGTGACAACTGGTATTACTAAACTGGTTCTTGACAAGTTTTTAAACAGTTTCTGGCATTTATACCCATCCTTAACTCTCTCTGCCCCTTCCTGTAGCATTTACCTGTGCTTATGCTGTTTTCTAAACAAGCAGTAAAAGAGCATTTCTCCTTCAAGCATTTAATCTGCTATAGATCATCATGCTGCATGAAAAATTTTCCTGAACAGGACATGAGACATCAGGAACTTCACTTACAGTGACAGAGCAATGTAAACATAGCAAATGTGAAGTGATGAAGGCTTTAAATACTACAAACCTTGTACCAGGAAAATGCAATACAGTAAAATTATCAGGACTTGATGTGGCAGGCTGGAAAAGACATCACAGAAGATCAGGTTAATAGAAAACACAAAGTGTAGGTAATTATTCAGTATTAAGTTAATGGTGTTTAAAAACTAGTTTTCATTTTTGGGGACATTCTTCATATTCTCTTATAGCATTTTGTTTTGATAGCTTTTATTCAGTTTTATCAGAATTAGGCCCACAGCCTGGCTAAGCAGCATCTCCAGTGTTTGGCTGCAGAATTCTTTGTTCAATCTTTGGCTGCTCTGCTGAGTCACAGCCTAACCCATCCCTGGGACTCACAGCCTGTGCTGACAGGGCAGGCAATAAAGCTCATACTTACCCACACAGAAATCCTCTTTAACACATTCTGAATTATATTAAATACTTGGAAACACAGGTGGTTTCAATGTGTCAAAAAGTCACAAAGTCATCAGTAACTATGTTAGAGAAAAGGCACTGCAGAGTTTGGATTACTCAGCACGAAATAATGCAAATATGCATCAATCTCACCTGATTATTTCTTGGGTCATGACTTGGTTTGTTATCTTGCTTTGCTTCCTGCACATTGTTATCCCTGAAACAGATACCATGAGATCAGGGAATTCCTTCAGGGATGCAGCATTTTCAAAGGACAAGGCAACAGCTCAGACACCCGGACTCTGCTTGTGAGTCCACCCCTTTCTGGACTTGACAAGCAGTTTCAGTGTGCTTTGTGCCTATGTGCAATGCAATTATCAGTAACAATTGGGAAAGTGCAATGTTTTTTGGGGAACTGACAACTAGAGTGTCTGGACTGGACTACCAAATAGCAGGGGACTGAACCACCTACCACCTCTATTAGCAGGGGAGTCTCATCTTCTTGGAGGTATGGCATTCTTTGTGTAGATAAAACATCTATCTGGCTTGCTAAATTAACCTGGAGCATGCTCTCATGTGTTGAAACACGACCTGTAAGAAGGGAAATACCTGTGCTGTCTCCTGCTTTTCCTGCAGAATGTTCTCCTTATTGCATCACGCTTAATTATTGCTACTGCAGCAACGATGACAAGTGGCAGCACCAGGAAGAAGAAGATAAGCAGCCCATCCCGAAGTGATGTATCTAGAGAAAACAGGATTGAAATAGTGAAATTTACAATGTTAAAGCTTTTTTTCTGTTGTAAAAACTAAAATCTTAAAATTCTTTTCAATTAAAATCAGTAACTTCACTCTGTGATTTTGTAGTTGCTTAACCACAATTGCTCTGCACATCTTCTTTGCCTTCCTAAACTCTTAATAAATGCAAAACACTTCTTCCCTTTCCCAAAACACAGATTTAGTAATATTTGATAAAATATGAATCCTTTCTTTCCTCACAAAGCTACAGATGATGAAGTTGGCTTTTAAACAGAGAAAGGGAAAGCATTTTGTGTATAACGTGTAAAACCCAGCAAAAGCTACTTCATTATCAGACAATAATGTTTGTTCTTTAAGTCACTCCAAGCTTAAGTAGAAAAAAAACAGCTGAAAAAAAACTGAAAAAACCCTTGTTATTAGTAGTTTATTTTATGAGACCCTGGGGCAGAGTGCAAGCCAGTTTCAGTGTCCTACCTGTGTGAGCTGGACCACTGTCAATGCTGCCTCCATAGCCAGACTGGTTGCAGAACGGAGGGGCCCATCCCGAATTGCAGTGGCAGTTCCCATTGTTGTTACACACCTACACCAATACAACAGGGATTAAAGGGTCAGGCAGTGGCAGTTCCCATTGTTGTTACACACCTACACCAAATATAACAATGGGTCAGGCAGTGGCAGTTCCCATTGTTGTTACACACCTACACCAAATACAACAATGGGTCAGGCAGTGGCAGTTCCCTTTGTTGTCACACACCCACACCAATACAACAGGGATTAAAGGGTCAGGCAGTGGCAGTTCCCATTGTTGTTACACACCTACAGCCCTTACACAGGGATTAGTCAAACAACACCTCTCTGAGAGTGGCCACTTGCAACTTCCAGTTTGGATTTGGAGTTCCACATAAGGAATTGCATGTGGAAACAAGAAATACTGCATAGTATTGCATAGAAATACACAAAGTGTTAACTGGGAATAAGCTCTCCCCCTCCATAACATCACAAACCACTGAGTAATCCTGGTACCTCAAGTGAAATCTCTGTAGAAATTAGCATTTGTGTTGTTATTTGCCTGCAATAAATTACAGTCCAAAGAACTCAGTTTTACAGCCTTTGGACTGCATTTTTATTTTTCACAGAGACATATATAAATCACAAATTTCTAGATCATCTTCCTCAAAGGACTGTTTTCCTTTAGCAACTCAACAACTCAGTAATATTAAAAAATTGCCTTGGGAAAACCTGAAGAAATGCCTTTCAATGTTAGTGCTAAGAGGTCTGCCCTGGCAACAGGAATTACAGGCAAAAAAGGGGATTTAAGTTTTAATACAGATCAGAAAAAAAGCAAAGCCATCTGGTTGCTTGTTGCTTTTGTGCAGGGAACTTGCACCAGGCTAAAACATGAAGCACTGTTTACTCACCCCATTATTATTACACTTCTGCTTTACATCACAGTTGTAGCCCAGATACCTTGCATCAACACATTCAAAACCTACACAGGCCTGGAAGAAGCAATTAGAAGTAATTAGTCTTGCAAACACAAAACTTAAAAAAGCCCCACAACTCTTTATAAATATACTATATAAATGTATATGTTTACAAGTCTACAACTTTTACTTAAATGTCAAGACAAAGTACAACATTCAGTATTTCACAATTTTATAGCTGTATTTGTTTCAGATTTTCTGAACTCTGTGGATGCATTTTGATGGATAATTTGAATAACTGATTTGTAGCATCCCCATTTTTGAAGAGCTAACTAGTTATTTTTGTAGATTTCAAAAAGCAGATTTTTCACTGCATTATGGCATACAAACAAGAGAGCTGTGTAATGCTTTTGGAAGTTAAGGACCTTCCACTTGGTGGAACCTATTCCATCATGCCTCTTACCTTGTTTTCTCCACAGGCTGTCCCATCATGAACTTGAGCAGGATCAGGGATATCTGATCCTAAGTCAAAGTCAGAAGACCAGCATAAAACCCCAGATGCATTATTGACAACACTCCAGGCAGGAAGGTTTTGAAGACTGACAGATGTGCACTGGAGTTTGCCACACAGACTGTGCCTGCATTGAATGAAGGACACTCAGAAACAAGGTGAACAGAAAAAAACACAGTATCAGTGCAAATACACCATCCAGTCACATTTTTTATCTTGCAGTTCAGGGAAATATTCTTTTAAATCTCACGCTTTAAGGGTTTGCAACACACTGCATTTTCTACATTGAATGTTTTAGGGTTAGTTTCATTTGCTGGTGACTTACTGGACAGGGCATTTCTTGTACACTCCACCTTTCATTCCACAGTTTCCAAACCTATCTCCTTTAATGTTTGCTTTCTCAAAGCATATATCAGGTGCTTTTCGTGCCCCTGTACAAGAAATAATGAATCTTTGTAAGCTGTCTGAAAAATATGAGACAGAAGAAGAACTGGAAAAGTCTATCAGGAAACTACCAGTGGTTTAACAACAAACAGTGAACATACCTTTCCCATATATAGACTCACACTGTGAATCAAAGCTCTGGCATACTCCATAGTAGCAATAAGCCTTGCTGTTGCTGCATGGGTGACCATTCATGATATAAACATCCTCTGGACAGTAGGCATTGGTTCCATTGCAGTATTCAGGGAGGTCACAGAAATCCCTTTTTGCTCTGCACTCTGCTCCTGCCACTTTGAACTGGAACCAGAGAGGAATGCCACTTTCAGTTTGCAACATCAGAAATTCCAGTGTGAAGCAGTGACAACCTTTAGTGATACTAAGGAAGGCAAATTTCTCTTCTTACATGCCCTCTGCTGGTGAATGTGGTGTGATAGGGGGAAAATATGTCAAGAGCACAAGGGCAGGTCTTTTCAAACATTAAAAAATCTGATTGAATAGTATCAATTTTGCTTAATAAAGCATCACCTACCTTGCAATTTTTGCAGCACAGTCCTTGAGCGCATTGAGATCCAGGTGTGAGTTTGCAGGTTGCAGCATCACAGCAGGGATTGGAGCATTCCTGAAGAACAGCCATGGACAAGAAGACACTGTTTTTATCTCCTTATATAGCTAGAAAAGTACACCATCAGTCCAAGGGCATGGGCAAGCCAGACTTTAAATCCCTGTCTCTATCGTGTTGTGAGAGCCTTCTGCTCTAACAGCAACCAGTGGACACTGTGGCTGCTTTTTCAGTACAAGTCATCAGAAAAACACTGGTTTGAAGTGTTGTGGCACGGGGTGTAAACCTGTGTAAACCTATAGGATAGATTTACACTTTAGATGGACACTAAAAGAAGCAGCACACACTGTTTTTTAAGTAACACTTCTGATCATCCTTCCCCCCACCTTATTTTCCCACTGCAGCAGCAGTTTGATGTAGAGGATTGTTTGTCCCTTCTAATGACCTAGAAGAGTGTCTGTACTATGGAACCAAAGTTTCCTGACAGCCTTTGGTGTTACTGTTATCTTTTCTGAGACACTTTTATTTTCTGAGGAACGAGCCAATATACCCCATTCTTCGAGGGACACTTTGGCAATGCAAATATGACTCACAAAAGTAACTTTGTGGGGGCAAAGTTTAAGGGTTACAGTTAAGAAACCTGTACATGCTCTACAGACAACTAGTCTCTGTCAGGTGACAGAAATATCCACGATGCTAAAACCAGCACAAAACCCAGTGGTGTTTCCACATACTCTGCACTGAAATGCACTTGTCTCACCAATGTTCTGTGAAGGCCAATAGTCCTTAACTGAATCCACATCAAAGTGAAAGTATGATTTTATACTGTTACTAAAATTTATCTTCATATTGCTTGCAAAAATGGAAAATTACAAGGAAGACTCCTCAGGTATTAATGCAATCAGGTATGCCACAAGGCCAGTATTATATAGAATAATATCACACAATATGATACAATATACACCAAGTCTCCAATTGAATTTCATCCATTACCTGGGGTTTGCCACAGTCACACTCTTCATTGTTATCAACCACATTATTACCACAGACAGGCTCTCTGTACACGTTACTTGTTTTGGGAGGATTTCTAAGGCAGTTTCCTCCTCCATTTAGAATATGGGACTCAAAATCATCAGCACTGCAGGTGCTGAAATTCCTGGATCCACTGAAAAATACAGTATTTTATTACTATAAATATTTTTCTTACAGAAAAATGTACAACTCAAGCCCTTAAATTATTGTCAATGTGTAATAAATGTCTCAATTCATAATGCCAGGATATCATGAGATAATTAATTTGTACTAGTTGAAAATACTATTATAATATTAAATGCATGTACTTTCAGAAGTGAGAGACCATCAGATTATCTATTCTGGTGTCCTGTATAAAACAGGCCTTAGAAATTCCTTCTCTGTACTGAGTCTAAAAATGCTGGATTAAAAAAATGCTCTCAGAAAGACATTCACCTTAACTTAAGAGTCCCTAAGAACTCAGGACTGCATCTTCTTATAGTAGTTTGGTCCAGTGCTCAATTACAGTGATTTGTTAATACAAACGTGGACAAATAAAATACTATGATCTTTGCCTCTTAAGGGGAAGCCAAAGAACAAATGAACCAAAAGAAACATAAACCAGGAGGCTTTGTTTAAAGTGGCTGTTGAATAATTTGTTGCATAGTTGCATAAACCCAGTGAGTATATGTAAAGCATTCTAAGCAAAGTAAAAACAAAACCAGCCACACAGAATCATTTAAAAAAAAATAAATAAAATTCAAATAAATTTTCAGAAATGCTAAAAATGCTGGGTCACAAAACATATAGCATTTCAAATAAACTAAATCCTAAGGCAGTAAATCCAACCTCTCTGATGCAATTTTTCAAACAACTCCCCATTGACAAAAGTTCTTCAGGACTCATAGGAGCTCCACAGCTTGTAAGGCAGTCATGCAAGTAAAATAAATTATTAAAACCAAATAACTGGAACCCTTACTTATCTGTGCTGTGCATTATGTAGGATGCAGGACACCTCTTATCATCGTGTTTCATTCCGAGATTATGCCCCAATTCGTGTGCAACTACTGTAGCGTGACGTAACATATTGTTATGATTCAACTAATAAAGAGAACCAATGTTAAAAAAAAGTGAAATTAAAGAAAATGCTGTTTGTACCTACCGTTTTATTCCCACCACCAAACTCGTGGAGACTACGAAGTCAGAATACTAATTCCATTGCAAGGCAGAAGCAGCAAGAACAGGCAATTTTTCACTTTGTTTTCAGGTAGGGGCAGATTCTGCCACTCCTGTTGCTTCCATGAGGATCAAATTCTGAATAATAACGTTGGCAGCTGGACTAGATGATCACTGTAGGTCCCTCCCAGCTGAAATTAGTCTATTCTATTCTGTTTAACACAGTTAATCACTCATGAGACTGATTTCGATGGAGTCTCCAATGACAAATGTACTGTTAAAGAAGAGAATCTGCCTCTCAGATTGTCCACAATGTTGTCACATCCCTATTCAAGGACATGAACCAAGGGTGGAGAAACAAATAGTTTCTTACTAATTTTCCTATACATAAATTTTTTGCCTGTTTACAGCCTTCCCGTGGGGAATTCCAGACACTTGGGAATGTAAAGAGGAAAAACCCCACACATGGTTTTGTAGCTGCATTCCCATCCCAAACCCACTGTAGTTATGAACTTTGATGTTATGAGGATAGGCATTTTTTTAATGCAATATTGAGTTAGATGAATTACAAAAGGTGATCAAAAGAATTATTTCAGGATTAAATCTGCCAAGTGGGCTGGAATTTGACAAAAAGAGAAAAAGAAAAGTACTTAAAAAAAAACCCCAACAAACAAAACAGTGTAAAATATGCACAAGTCTTTACATAAGACACCCCATGAAATAAATCATACAACTCCAAGCCTAGTCTCCAATACCAAGGTGACTTGGTGAAGGGCTAGTTTCTTCCATGACCCACAACATGATGTACTTACAGTGCTGATTGACCCTCCCTGCACTTGTGAGCAGACAGTACCCACAAAAGCCATTCCAATGGATCCCTTGAAAGAGCTTCTCCCTCTGCAACAGAAGCAGTTTGAAGGTGGTGTTAAAAGATGGGTTGAAAGCTCATGATTCCTACTAAAAGACCCTGATGAGTTTGAAAGAAATATTGCAAGGCAAGATTTGGCCTTCCTGAAGTCAAGAAGAAATTGATCACCACATCAGAATTTTGTTGTAATTAATAATGATAATCTGAATAACAGCTTGAAAATAATGTCAGTGCTTCTGAGTTCATTGAACCACAGAGTGGTTGGGTTGGAAGGGACCTCTGGAGGTCCAACCCCCTGCCCTGGAGCTGATTAACTCTTAAGAATTCAGCAATTAGTTTCTTGTAATTTTCCCAGATTAAAACAGTTTGGAACTGCAGTGAATTTTACTCCAGCTATACTTTTACTCATACACAACCCCCAAATCACATACATTAACACTGGCAGCATGGCTAGCTTTCCAACTGAATGAAAACTTACATTATGAGATGACTGACATCGTTTCTTGACCGCTTAAGAAGATCTTTCTGTCTCCAAGAAACAAATCTACCCAGCACATCCCCAGCTGAACCATCCATTACAGATATGTGGTTTGCATCTGTCCAAATCTCTAATCCAACCAAAACAATCTGGATGTTTAATGGTCTATACATCTGAAACATATACAATAACAATTAATGTCCATCAGTCTGTTTTGATGGAATTCTCAAAGATGACTTCACTACTACTGAGTAAACAATAAGCTGAACATCGTGACCAAGATCAAACTTTAGTTTCTTTGAAACTAAATATGTATTTGCATTTATAAAATAAAACATAAAATATTTATAAATTATAAAATAAATAAAATTATTTAGAATATAAAAATAAATCTAACAGAAGACAATCTACTTTATGAGGGTACCTAAACATATCTTTCAGTTGGAGAAGTTGGAGAGAACATGTTCATTCATTTCCTTGGCTAATTATCTCAAAGAGGAACTGGGAACAGGTGATCAGAGAGCTTATGGAATTGTTCATAGTGCTGATAGTTTTCTTAATAAAAAACTACAAACAGGAGAAATACTCTTCCTAGAAATGTATAATGTTCTGGAGACTTCATGTTCCTTGAGCACACAGAAGTGGTTTAAAAACATCCTGAATCTCCCCCCCCTGCCCTTGCACCTCTACAAGACTTGTACAGACATTGGTGATGTGTCTTAATTGTGTTACAAATTGTTGTATAACTTCCAAATACAGTTTCAGAACTGCATTAGCTGTTCCTTTGAAAACTATAAGGTACAAACTACTGAATCCAGGCAATTTATCTGACCTACCCCATCAACATAATTAATCAGCTCAACTGTTTCCTTTTGCACCGCAGCAGGATCAGAATTCTTCAGCAAAAACTGTAAAATACCGTATGAGACTGTCAGAGAAAATAAATTAACAAAATAATAAAATGTATTTAGGGTTGGATGGTATAATTACCCTCTTGTTATCCACAACCACAAATAATTCTACATAGCTCTTCTGGGGCAGGACAGCTCGCTTCTCCTGCAAATTAGAAAGCACGATAAGTTAACATAACAAGTTCAAGGTGTTTTACTTATGTGTTTCATTATTTTTATTTCATGTGTTTATAAAGCAATGTTCTAATTGCATTTTCTAACGTGGCCTTAGATGTCAGTAATACACACCAGGTCAGGCACTGGGGTGGATGAGCTGAATGGCAGCTCATGCCTTTCCTATCCAACCCACAGCTGCCTTGGGCAGCCTCTGCTCTTCCACTGCAGGACTGCTTCAAGCTATGTCAGATTCCCACTGTGCTGCTCCTCTGTTTCAGGATTTCCTTAGCAGTACTCCCACCACTTTGGCTTGGCATCCACGAAAATGAAGGCCACAGGGAAGTGGCTTGCCAGGTCAAACCCACCTGCAGCAATTCTGTGCCAAAGCCAGAGCTCTGGAAGCCCTTGGCTGCTGGAACAGGCTGAGGAGGTGGCCTTATGCTGCAGATCAAGAGAAGAATGGAAGGAAATTTACCCTCAAAAGCTTGTCCCTGCTAGAGGTAGTGTTTGATGAAAATGTGTATTTCACAGCCTGCTTCACAAACATCTTCTCATACTGGAGGCTGCCATTCAGCACCCCACAGTGGAAGGGGGTATCCTGCTTGTCTTCTAATTCATAAAACACATGTTCCAATGTGCTGGATGTGTTGAGCGGCTCCACTCCGTACCATGTGCCACCAATGTAGAGGATTCCCCTAATAATCATAAAAGAATGAAAAATTATTCCATAATTTTTCCCTCGTGGCTATGACTGGGTGAGTGAATGACAGCTGGATACTTAAAAACTAGAACTGTTCACACCACTCTGATGAAATCAATTATTATCTTAAATAAGCTCAATATGGGGGGTAGTTTCAAATGCCCAGCAAAAGACAAAACAGAACTTAAATAAAATATTCAATTGTACACAACTATGGGCTCCTTGAATTAGTTAGAAAAGAAAGAAAAAAAAAAAGAGGAGAGACAAATTGTTAAATGAGTCTGGATTATGGCTACATAGCTGATGCAAAGGGTCTCTCTTAGTCCTTATCTCCAGTCTCACTCTTAGCCCCATGAAGCTAAAGCAATACAGTATTTTAAAAAAAGATAGACAGAAAGAGAGGCTAAAAGCAAACACCAGGGTACTTATGAGAGCAACAGCAGCATTGCACTGCAGAGTGCAGATAAGTACAAAGATTTTGAATTTGTCCCTGGCTCAGAAAGTCCATGTAAATGCCCATTTGTTGTACAAGAATCTTTCAGAAGCTGTTATCTTCTTTTCTAGAATCTCAAAGCTATATTTAGAATGAGCATTCTCTAGTTTATATCTTGCAAAATAAACTCAAAAATGTGAGTACCAGGTGACCAAAGGATTTGAGCCTGTTTGCAGAAAGTTAAAAAGCAATATATACTCTGCACAGTGAGATCCAGCACTACCTGAAATACCAGAATGCTGACTTTTTATCCTTCATTTAAAGGAATGCCAGGATCTGTCATGATTTATTGTGAGTGACATCTCACTGTGATATTATACATGAAAGATATGAGGGTGAATTTTATCCCATTTGTAGTTTTGTGGCATTTGGAACACAAAAAATCATTTCAAATTTGGTCAAATTTTTTTCATTGAAATGATTTGTCATTTGAAACGTGCCCATTCATAAGACAGAATTGTTTGCAGGAGTATTCTAAGTTCAACAAAGGCTTCATAAGGTAAGATTTCTACAAATGTACCTCTGGTCAAGACATTCATATCAAGTACTAGAAGTTCTGCCTATAGTTAGAGTATGGTTTGTCTCATGTTCTCTTTTTTTTTTCTGTGAAGGAATTTTGGAAAAGGGGTGGGAAAGTGGGAGTTGAGAGAAACTATAAAAACCTGTAAAGAGTTTCAGCGTCATCAAAAGGTGAAATGTTAAAAAATATTTGCAATGTAGGATGGTGTTTTCTCTCCAGCTGTATGATGACTAGCAACTGGGTTTTTTTGCTGTTTTGCTTTGGTAGTGCACAAGGAACTAGCCTGAAAAAGCAGGAGGTAATACCTCAGGCCATCACAGGTGCTGAGAGCAACTGTCGAGTCAGCAATTCCTTCAACAACGCCATGATAATAACAGTGTGTCTGAAAGGCAACAAACCCACATAATTAGTGACAAAACAAGGTGGTTGCCTTCAACTCCAAACTTATTTTCTAACTAACCATATTATTTGCATGACATTAAGGCTGGCTGTTACAAATTTACAGAGTTTTATATTTTGAAAGCAATCCCAACCTTCTTGGAGTAAAGTATCACTTGACATGAGTGCCTACAATAGCATTTGGTCCCTCAGTTCTAGAAAACAGACAGCTTTTTAGTTTAGCCCATCACCATCTTTTATAAAATCTTTTAATCTACATCCTGTTCTTAGAGTCCTCTCAAAGGCTGATCTGAGATCTCCCATGCACAAACCACCCAATTATCACTGAGCTCACGCGCATTTTAAAGTTGAAATTAAATGTAGAAGTATTTATAAGGCTTGGTTGACACAAGACCAAAAAACTATAGAGCTCTGATGCTGCCATTGCACCTTTAATTGCATACTATGCAAACGTGACCTAATCAGGCAGCTCAAATTCAGCCTTGGCATAATCTCCTGGCATTTCGTTTCACAAAACAGGGATGCTCTATCACCACAAAGAGCACACTCCCTCATGAACCTTATGGTGATTATCACCGGTACCTGTTAAACAGAAATGCTGCTACCGGGAAAACTCACAAAAGCTGCATTCCCAGAAAACATATTTTTTCTTTTCCCTGGTTTGAGGAAATTCTGACACAAAGTGGGAAATTTTATTATATATACAATACCTCATTTTTGGATCGTGTTGTCTCCAGTTTGCCATTTTGCCCATATGTAAACAGCAGAAAGTCTTCGCTAACAAGCTTTCTGGAAACAGAAATAAACTACTGCTCTTTTAAAGGTCTAGAAAACAAGAAATAAGTCAAGCATCCTGGTAAGTGCTACATTCTGTTAGCAAACTATTACTAAAACCCAGGCATATGAAACAAGATACCTTAAAATGAGCTGGAGTCTTTGGAAAATAAGTTATTTTAAAATATTTTAACTAAAATATCCATAGAGAAGAATCTAAACAGACTCATTTGCCTTAGGGCCTGACCCATTACAAGCTCAGAAATCAGGAACAAGAGAAACAGAAATTTCTTCAAATACAACACAGCTAACAACCTTCCCCCCTGCTAATAAAAAGCTAATCTTGAACTGAACTCTAATTTTCCCTAAGGATTTTCTGAAGTGTACAATCTTGTGTGGCTATTTAAAAATATAATAAAATTAAATTTCTTCACAACTAGAAAAGTTATTATTCCCTTCTATTTGCAAGATAGTACCATAACAGAGCCACTACAGTTAATACTGTTTACCAGAGTCATTTGGTAATGACTACAGTCTGCCATTTAAATGGGTTCTTCTGAATTGTTTCAGTATAAAAGTGCTTGTCTGTATGTAACTAACCCCGGGATGGTATGATTCCTTAAACATTATCACATACTTGTTTTTCTTCAGTTTGAGGAGATAAGTTCCATTTCTGGTTTTAAGTGAGTAGGAAAGGTTGTCACCCGAATGCTCCTGAAAACAGAACAATAGATATCACTTAATTAGGTGATTTTCTACTGGTTTTGTGAGTTTCTGTTTTATTTGACAAGAGGGGTCCAACTACTGTACGTGGGTTAAGTTTGTGCTGAAACACGGATTCCAAACCCTCAGCTTTCTGTATTTCAAAGCCTCTGTACAGTACACTGTACGTTCTGCCCTATGTAAAGTTTAAGTTCTATTTATCTATACATTTTCACTGGGAGGACAGGAGGGCACAGCCCATGTATGCTCTCTTTGCTAAGCACCACGTCATGTTTTGTGACCCTCCTTATGTAAATCAGATAAACGACTCACAGAGTCTTTTATTCCTTAACTGGTTTGCACACAGATGACTAATGCTATTTCATTAACAGTTACTTCAGTAATTCAACTTGATATGTAGCACAAAGGTAAGTTACCTCAGAACTGAAGAATTAAGGCTCAGGTCTCTCTTTAACTCTTTCGTTTAACCTGTGCAACTCTGTGGGATCATTTTTACCCTTTAGGTGCTACATGGTTGAAATCCAAGTTCAACGTTTAAGCTGGCTCAGAGAAAATGGAAATACTTTTTATGTTCCTTCTCACTTCTGTCTTACAAGGTTGTTAACAAAACTAGAAGTTTGGAAGGCACTAACTTAGAGGGCAATCACAGGCATTTATGGGAACAAATTTGCTCAACTAGTTGAAAATGTTACACATCTGAATAAATAGGCTGGGGCAAACTTATTCACAAAAATCTCTATATACTATACATTCTGTGTGTAATATAGGACAGTGCTTGGAAAAACAGCAACATCAGAAAAAAAAGAATCAGATAGAATCACAAACCTCATGATAAAATGGGTGATGTTTCTCTCTGCCTGTCAAACTGCGAGGAATGATTATTTCTAGCGTAGAAAGCCTGGGTGTCTGTTCAGAAGACACACCTGAAAATAAAGTTTGAAATTGGTAAATAATCATAAAGGATAAGACATTCCACTGGCACATGCACAGTGGTGATAGGTCTTTTTGCCAAAAGAACACCCTAATCCAGCCAGAAATGGAGAAAGAGTGACTTCACCAATCCAGGACCCGACTGCCTCTGCTCAGTTTGGTCTGTTCTGTCTCTTCCAGAGCTCTAAAGATATATGGCCTCATTTCTTGCAGAAATGCTGTTTTGACTGTATTCAAGGGTAATGAGGACACCACCCCAAACACAACTGATGTAAAGGGCTAAAAACTGCACATCCAAGCCCTTAAACAGGGGGTCCAAGACTGGCTGGCAGGCTTGGCCTTAAATCCTGGGTTTAGTTACTTCCATTATAAACTGTGATAATAGCTCAAATTTCCAAACCATCCTTTCCCTGTTGTCCTGAATGAGGAATACTTACAGTTGTCCTCTGGATATAATTCTTCCACCTCCTGTGTGTAGAATCTTGGCTCCTGCCATTGCCTAACACTGCATTTTGTTTGTTCTAGCAACAGTCAAACCTTTGCAAAAGGTTTGTACCCTCTTACACGATACCAGAATTATCTCCAGAACAACATGCTAATGCAGGAAGCCAAAGATAGGAATCCTGCCAAGTATCCGGTTTCAGGTAAATGGTTAAATATAAAGACAAAAACAATCTTCTGTACTTTTCTTTAAAATTGTGTGAAGTTAAATTCATCTTCCTTTTCCCTGTCTGCACATCAGTCTGGTTTGATCAACGCAGACACAAGCACTGCTTTTGTTTAAAAGCAACAGAATCAAGAATAACATAGGCTCTAACAATAAAAGTAGTTTCTTCCTTCTTGAATTGTTGTTTCATAAGGAAACAGAGATTTCTTCACAGTTATAGTAGTACAAAGTCTCCCACATTTCTCTGAAAGGAATTCATAATTGAAAAGAAGTCACACAGCCACCCATTCAAAACGAGGGGAAGGATTCTTCAGTGTAATCATGATCTCTACCTGTTAGATAACATCAGGATTTTTAAAAGCTAGGTGCAGGTAGCGTATGTTTAACATTACAGGCTGCCATTTCAATAAAAATGTGGAAGTTGCTGTTAGCAAACAGGTCGGAAAAGGGTATCAGCACTTGATATTTACTCTTGACTTTGCTCTTAATCTTCAATCATTTTATTACCTAAATCAAAAAATCCATTCTGTTTTGTAAGCTAAGTGTATGTTGAACTAACAACAGAGATGCTCTTTTAACAACTGAAATTTTGACACCTGAAAGCAGGAAACCATCTTTAATGCATGTCATAAAAATACCACTTTCTAAGAAACATTTCAGGTGTTACATTTAAACCTAAAGTGTGAAGCCAAATCATAAGTGGAAATGAGTTCACGAGGAACTGTAATGAAACTGCAGGAACTTCCCTCACATTACTGAAGAAGAAAGCTTTTTCTTCAGTCTCTACTATTGATGAGAGGGACAGTAACTGCAGTTGTCACAACCACTGTCCTGTAAGGAAGATCATGTATTTACAGACCTACTACGTCCTGGAGGGAAAGAAACAACCACAGAAGAGCTCAACAGTAAAAAGCTTCTTCAACCTGTAATCCTTCACAGACACCTTTTTCCTGAATTAAGGTCTCAATGAGCAGGTGTCGATGTGTTGATATAAAAGGGGAGCATCTTTTTGATCAGGGTCAGAGAGTACAAGACAACTGGAGGAAACTTTTTGAATATGTAATAAAAGAGGAAAAAGCTTACCTTTTATCCAAAAAGGTTTTCCAGTAAAAGTTAGTCCAAAAGTGAACCAAAACAGGCAGTGCTTTAACATGACTGGACTTCCAGTATCTGAGCAGACAGAGCCTGCCCGGCTCTGGCTGCTCTGCATGGAACTAGAGGAACAAGAACTGTCTGCTCCGAAGGTAAACAACAGAAAAAGCACCCTGATACTGCATCTCTGGTAAGGAAACGGGAAGTCAAATTTAATCCTCCAGGCTTGCGAGAAAACTGGTCAGACAGCTTAATGCAAATAAAAAGCAGCACCTGCTTAAATGCTGATTGGAGAAAGAGCACCGGCCCATGCCGGGATCAAGCTGGTTTATTCTAGAGGACTTTCATACCACGGTGAGATCTTATGAGATTAGAAACATAGAATATTGCTACTAACAAATACAGTGTTTAGGATGTTTATCCTGGCTACTCTAGCTCAGCCAAAAGCTCTAGTGTGAGACAATCTGCTCTCTGAAATTTCAGCTTGTTGTTTTCCATTTCTTCATCTTCGCCTTGAAAAATATCAAATATACCATGCATATGAATATATGGAAATCCCCAAAACAGGGGTTTTACCCAGTCCCTCCTATGATAAATGCAATTCTCCTCACCAGAAGTCTGTAATTTGTGCAGATCATTGCTCTTCCAGGATCAGAATAATCTTCATGCAACCACGTTGTGACCAAAACCAGAAAACAAACACTTCTACAACCGGATTGATTTGCAGCACGTTTCAGAAGTACCAAGCACATTCAGAAACACGAAAAGGAGACGGAGACAAAACAGTTTTCACGCCAACATAGTTACATTAATTAATTTTAATTAATTCTTTAATTAAGACAGCAAATCCATTTTCCCATTGCTGGCAAATCCCATAAAGGAACTAGGGCTAGGTGGCAAAAAGCAGAGATGCTGGCTGTGTTTGGAATTACAGCTTGTGCAAAGCCTGCTCAGGTCCCTCTCCTGATGGTCACAGACCCAGCCAACACTCCTGCACTGGGCACGGGGTGGAAGCACAACCCGATACCCACATTCCCTGGCTCGGGGTCTGTGTCACAGCCCCAGGAGCAGTTTTCCCCGACTCCAGAGGCCAGGATCCTACTGAAAATTAGATGAAGCCCATCTTTTATTGATAGCCTCGTTTATTCACAGCCTCTCCCCTGTGTGGTGCGCTGTCGGCACGCAGCTCAAGAGGGAGGATCCTCTGGCACCGAATTCTGCTGTATTACCGAGTTTCACAGAATCAATTAGGTCGGAAGAGACCTCTGATCATCAAGTCCAACCTGTGACCCAACACCACCCTGTCAGGCAGACCCTGTCACCCCAACCTGCAGACCCGGGGCAGGGGGACCACAATGGGTTTGTAGCCCGGCGGGGGGCAGAGAATCCGGGAATATCCTGAGCTGGAAGGGGCCCACAGGGATCATCGAGTCCAGCTCCCGGCCCTGCGCAGGATCATGCCCAGCAATCCCACCCTGCCCCTGAGTGTCTCCCAAACCCTCCCCAGCTCTGGCAGCCCTGCGGGCCCTGGGGAGCCTGTTCAGCGCCCACCCCCCTCAGGGGGAAGGACCGTATCCCGGTATCCAACCCAATCCTGCCCTGGCAGCTCCAGAGTTGGCCTCTTCTGCGGGGTAACCAGCGGCAGGTCAAGAGGCCACAGTCTCAAGTTGCACCACGAGAGCTTCAGACTGAACACCAGGAGGAATTTCTCCACATAAAGCGCGATTAGACACTGGACTCGGCTTGCCCAGGGCGGCGCTGGAGCCTCCGTTCCTGGAAGCGTTTAAGCGAAGACTTGAACGCGGCACTCAGCGCCACGGTGTGGCTGACACGACGCTGGTCAGTCCCAGGCTGGACCCAGGAGCCCTTTTCCAGCCTAAATCCCCGAGGATCGGGAGCCACCCGAGCCGTGCCGGGCCCGGGCCGGGGCGGGCTCCGCCCGCTCCCTC
>VXBX01004993.1:93828-164822 GCA_013400415.1 Scytalopus superciliaris
GGGAGGGCGGGCCGGAGCCCTGCGAGCTGCGGCTGCAGTGCCGGCCCGGAGCCGGCATGGTGTCCGTGGGCGTCCTGAGCCAGGCCCGCAACATGGAGGTGTACGTGGGAGAGGAATACTGCGGCACCGGCCGGGGACAGAGCCGAGGCCACCGCCGCGCCCCGGGGTGAGTGCGGGGCCGGGGGCGGGCACGGCGTCCGGGCACTGCTCTGTCTCTGTTTCTGTGTCTGTGTATCTGATGTCAAGGACCTGGTGCCTTTAAAAAGGCGGAGAGGATTGGGGTTGTTCAGCCTGGAGAACGGAAGGCTGCGGGATGACCTAATTGTGTCTTTCCAGTGCCTGAAGGAGCCGGCGAGAAAGAGAAAGGCTTTTTAAAAAGGCATGGAGTGACAGGACATGGGGAATGGCTTCTTGGTGACAGAAAGCAGGTTTAGATTGCATATTAGGGAAAATATTTTCTCTGTGAGGGTGAGCAGGCCCTGGCACAGGTTGGGCAGGGAAGCTGTGGCTGCCCCATCCCTGGGAGTGTCCAAGGCCAGGTTGGAGCAACCTGGGACAGTGGGAGGTGGCCCTGCCCATGGCAGGGAGTGGCACTGGGTGGTCTTTAAGGTCCCTTCAACCCAAACCATTCTGTGATTCTGAAAAAGATCTCTTGTGTCCTTATTGAGTAATCGTCCCACACTTCAAAGAACAAGAGAGAAAATAAAGAAAACAAAGTTTTGTTTTCCCCTTTGATACTTCCTTGCATGCTTTGCCAGGGGAAGTAAAGCAGCGTTTCTCTTTTGGTTTTATGCCATTACATGGCACATCTGTTGCTTAATTAGCTAAATAAAAACCGGATGACTCAGAGCCTCAGGAAAGATGTGTGAATAATGTAGTGAGCCTCAAAAGCTTCTCTAGTACATGGTGTATGGACACATACAAATAATTTCATGTGCCTGTTTCATAAGGTTAATTACAATTTGCATATATGCATTAAAACTGCTATTAGAAACTGATAAACTACTAGAAACTAAAACTGTTACTAGACACATTAAAACTATTAGAAGTAAGTTGGGTCAGCCTTGCTTCTTGCCTAAATATTTATCAATATAGTGTGTTTCTACAAAAAGAGTGCTTTGTGTATTGATGTCACAGCTTGTATATTTTATTTTCATAGTGAAACTGAAGAGGTTACTTTATACCACAAGTATCTTAAGTTTGAATGCCCTGCAGCCTCCTGTAAAATTAAGGTATGGAGTTGAACAAAATTGTTTTATTTTTCTTTAAGTTTATAGTCACTGAGCTGACTAAATTCCATTTCTTGTGGTCAAATAATTGGCTTTTTACCCTTCATCACTTCATATAATCACTTAAAAAGCTCTTAGTTGGTACTTTGTCTTGATAGCAGAGTTCTTTTAAATTTTTGTCTTCAGTTTTCATGACGGCTTTATATGATAAAGATGACTTAGTCTTAGAGGAAAAGAATCATAAGCCAAATAAACTGCAGATCTGTAATTTCAACTGTTAACTCTGATGTGGTTAAATAAGCTTATGAAAATCATATGGCCACTACTCTTACATGCTTAGAAGATCAAGTTGTGGTTTATCTTTGGGGCACTCGGACACCTCTGTTCCAGGCAGAATTTTTTTGAGAATAGTAGCAAGGAGAAAGTGGCTTGATTTCCCTGGAAAAGAGTGCAGCATAGTTTTTCCCAAGATTCAAAGAACAAAGCATTGTCCCCTACATACAGAGAAATTGAAACTATTTTTTTCCTAACCAAAATATTTTTTTTTCCTTCTTACAATAGCTGCTCTCCTTTGGTGAGAAACAAAGAGTACTCATCAGTAAAATAATTATAGAAGTGAAAGCAGTGTCTGCAAAACTAGCAACTGATTTTCCTTCACTAGGCTCAAGCATAGACCTAGACAGAGTGCAAACTATAATGGAATCTATGGGATCTAAGTTGTCTCCAGGTGCTCAGCAGCTCATGGACATGGTCCGATGTCAGCAGAAGGTAAGTCACTGTGCTTTCCATAAACATGAATGGTACTGACCTGGGACCTTGCAAGTTAAGAATGTTCTAAATTGACGTAGTGAAAAAGATTTTATGGGGTTTTTTAACCCACATTTTCTGCCATTTTAATCCTGATTTACCTCTTGCCACTCAAATTCATGCAGTGAATAAAGATTGTGTACTCCAGGAATTACTGTGCATGTGCCAAGTCCAGAGTTAAGAGCTCTGCATTATGATAATTTTAAACTTCACTGTCACCGCTTGTCAAGGATGGTGGGCACATTCCCTGGAATGTTTGGGATGTGGTAGATGGGCTGGTTTTGGCCTTTATGGTCATTATAAGCATGTCACCTTCAGTTAAAGGGAACGTGCTCTTACAGGGCATTTACTTGATTTAGATCCTAATCCTGTAGGGTGAACTGTTTCAACAGAATCCTGAATCCACTTGATGTTAAAAATGTTCAGCCTTGGGGACACAGTGTGGTAAAAACCAATCAGTAAAGCTCTTTCCTTAGAGACTGGCAAGATAATTAACACGTCATATGTACAGGGGAAATGTTTTCCTCTGCTTTTCCATAAGAACATAATTCAGAACTGTTAAAATCATTGCATCACGCTAGTAGAATGCTGAGTTATAAAAGCATCTATTATTCTTACTTCCATTATATTTTATGCTTAAATATTAATTGTATTGTTTTTCTTCCCAGCAGAACAGTTTACCTCTTGGAGACAAACTTAATTGGATCTTGGGGAAAAATTCTGACTTTGGAGGTGACCACGCAGTGGATGGATTGCACAGTGCAGCTGTGCAGTCACCACTGAGTCAGCCAGCTAGCAAACCTTTGCCTGTTAAAAATCATTTAACAAGTGAAACAGTGTATAAAGACTTAAAAATAAATCGTGATCTGAACACGGGGGTACCTGAAAGAGGGAATACTTTTGATTCTGAAAGACTTACTGCCCAGCAAAATGCAGTTGACCTCAGAAACGATTTGAAAGTCATGGGATCTTTGCACGTGCCAGAACAAGCGAGTGAAACCCCAAATGTAGCCAACCCACAGGTGCTTCTTCCTTTCCTTCAAAACTTATGCAGTCAGGTGAGTCACCTCCGGCTGAAAGATGGAGAGAGGCAGCTCAGGAAAAACTCAGTGGCTAAAGAGGAAGGCATTCAGTGTGCTGGGTGAGTTAAGTTGGTGATACTTCTCAAAGTAGTAGCTTTACTGTATTTCTTGACAAGTTTAAATGGAATGCATAATGTCAGCATTTTATTCTAATTAACAGCAATAACGAATCTTAGAATATGTGGGTTTGAAGGCTGCATGGTGATGAACATCACTGCAATTGTTCAGATGAGCTGCTTGAATGCAGGAGTTTTTTCAGAAGAAATCACATCATTTGTTGTTACTAAACTGTCTTTTATCTCCATTTCACCTCTTACAATTTTTTTATGTTCCTGCATTTTCATACATATTTGGTTTGTCTTTCTCATCTGTAACTGCATTTCCATTTTGACTTCTATCTCCCAAATACTTGTTCTTCCTTTTTTCACATGATGTGACACAACCTTTTTGGTGTACTTAGTGTACACTTGTTCCTCCTTTTATTTGTTGGCATTTACAGAGCACTCTTCAGAGTGCATCCAGTTTGATATCTAAAGAATGATAGTGGAAACTGTGACATGTAGGAATGTTGTGTAGGAATTGGGATTCTGATAGGGAAGAAGCATCTCCAGCTCCTGGAAGAATGCAGATGCAAAACCAGAGAGTTGTATAGTTTGAATAACTCTTGAAGCACTTTTGCTGAGAAGGGCAAAGCCTGCCATGCTGACAGAATTTGAACTCTCTGTACTGTTGGGTTGTGTGGGCTTTGTTTTAGCTAACTAAGCTCTCTAATGCATAATTGAGCCTTTGAAAAAAGTAAGTTTGAAGAAAGATTGCTATATACCATGGCATGTTTATGAAAATATGGAAATTTAAAATGTGGTAGGCAGAGTATTTTACTTGTGCTAAAAGCCCAATGCCTTCCACAGTTCATTGCCTAATAAATGAGATTTTACATTTAAAAGAAGTTCAAGTGCCCAGATCTCTATTATGCCCATTGTCATTAGGAAATAGGTTATACTTACTTTTATATTTGCTCTTTTTACAGAGTAGAACAGCAGCCTATTTGCTCCTATTTGGAGAAGATCATCTCAAAAAATATGGATCTGATGGAGAAAAAACTAATGGACTATATTGATCACCAAATCCAAGCTCTTCAGACACACATAGACAATAAAATGCTTCTCTTGATGGACTTGGTTCAGAACTCAAAGCCAAACAAAATTTCCCAAGCACACTATGACTCTAACGAGGGGTTTTCCAATGGAGAGAGATAGATGAACAGATGCAGGATTTCATTGTAAATACTTTAAGGGGGATTACACTTTACCAAGCTTAGTATTTATGGAGTTGCAGCTGTAAGGAACCTCAGTGTTGTTAACTTGCATTTTGTTACTGTAATTCTACCCACTGTTGTACACAGTTGTTAGTTTTATGAAAGATCTTAAAGAATGTGTTGTTTTTTTCCTAAATGTAAGTTTTGTATGCCCTTTGTGGCTTATTTATTTAAAGAACATTGCTGAAAGCCATATGAACAGTTCCCCAGTTTCAGTTTGAAGTCAATAAACTGAGTTACTGCGTATCTTTTTACCTATGCACAATCAGTTCACTTTTCTTGTTGTACAGATCTTTGATGTGTTACCAGGAGAACAGAATGTAGTTTGTGGTTTTGGTTTATTTTAAGGGCACTGCCATTAAAGAGATTTATCGCTTCATCTGTAAGAGGAAGGGTGGTGTTATAATTGCCTAATTTAGACAGTTTATGGAGTTGTCTTTAGAGAGGTGGGAAAACATGACTGTGCAGACAGGACATGCTGGGGTAGGTCTAGAAGGCCAGAGCAGTTTCCTTACTGCATCATACTTCCTCTTGGGATCAGTTCTGCTGTCTTCTGGAGAGAGAGAAATGTGTCCCAAAGTCTCTCTTACGTGGAAGGTCACCCTTCGTGCTCCATTCTGTTCCTGCTCTTTGCTTCTGGGAGCACCATTTAACTTGGACTGTGTAGGGGCTTTGTGGTAAACCCGTAAGTTGAGTGCAAAGATGTTTTGGGGAAAACTCTTGATGGGGAAGCGAGTGTTGACTCAACAAGCACCATAAGCACGTACAATCCAGTATCTTTATTTAGTCTGCATCATGTTTTCATCTTCAGGAAAACTTGATGTTTTTTGAAGACTGGCACATCTTGAGGGTTGTAACCCACAGGAGCAGATTTGGAAGAGAGGACAATTTGCTTTGAACAGACAACTTGCAGTTGTCCCTCAGCTAAACTCCTGCCAGGTGCAGTTTCAAAGGGATTTGAAAAGATAACAAGATTTTATTTCTTAATTATTTTGTACTTTTTACCTGCAAAGTTTGTTTTTAGATGCTTTCTAAGAAACACCCTGAGGTAGACACATAATCGTTTTCAGTGACTTAAGATAGAGTATTGAGTTGAGAGGTTTTTTATTTTTGTTTGGTTGGTTTTTTAATTACGAAAGTTGAAATATGTTTCTTAGTGTTGTTGGGTTTCAATGCTGTTAATTTATTGATTTTTTTCTTTAATTTTTATTTTTCCCCTCTTCAGGTGACAAATCTGAATAAGAGTTGACACACATTGAGACTCTCCTGAAGTAGTTAAAATGAGCTCTGGATTTTTTGATAACTGTATCCTGCTTGGTGTTTGTGATGTTTCAGTATCACAGCTACCACAATGAGAATATTTGAAATTAAAACCACAAATGCAAAAGTGTAGAAGTTGTATTGTTGAAGGTTTGGGGTTGCTTCGGCATCTACTTTAGTGACGGATTCTGTGTAGAGAGAAAAATACAGTGTTTAAAGCTTAGAATGCTGTCTCCTTTCAATGGAAATTAAATCATTTAAGCATTTTTTTTTCAGGTAGTTTCATTTTGAGGAGTTGACCCACCCAGACTGCAAATTCTGAATATGTAGTAGAGTTGTAAAAATTTGTAATAAAACAGTTGTGCAGAAGAGCATCACGATGTTAAATTCTTTGGTATTACTGCAGCCAAGCTTATACCAAGCTGTGCAGTCATTACCTTTAGAACCAGAGATATTTGAGACATTTGCTGAAGCAAAGCTGGGCAAAAGGGGAACTTGTGGCTCTAGCCCTGTGCCTTCTTGTGGTTTCCCAGCTGGCTCTCAGTAAAACTCATTCTGTGCTTTATAAGACTTTATAAGTGTGATCTGTTCACATCTGAATCCTCCCACATGTATCCAGTTTCGTGCATATGGATGCAAAATAGCTTTCACTATTGAAATAAATGGGAACATATCTAAAATGTTTCTAGAGATCAGAAAGGTTAAAAATTTAAACAAAAAAAAAATGCTTATTACCATTTGGAGTGTAATTATTTCTAAATATTTCTTTGCTCTGCCATCTGAAAGCATCGTGACACAATGTGCTTTTCCCAGGTAGAGCTTTGGACTCCATAAAAGTTAGAACAATGAGCATAGTGGGAGTAACAATACAAGCTTTTAAAAATAGCTTTTCCATACTTTGTAGTTTCTATTAACTGTCAGTACTCAACTGCTGCAGAGCAGACTGCAAATAGTGCTGAAGAGTATGGTCAGATTGGGGCATTAAAGCCTGGCTGTCCTGTAAACAGCTCTAATTTAAAGGCATGGTGCTTTTGATTTCTGCTCCCCAGCCTGTCCTTTTCATGTTCCTGTTCCACTGGGCAGTGCATGGGAGGATTTAACCTGGCCTGGAATCAGCTGTGTTTATCAGCTGTAACACCAACAAATAAAACTACATGAAATTGAGTGCAGTGTTAAAAGACACACAGGTTATAACAAAGCCTGTGGTCTGGATGTGCTTTTGAAATAGTCTATGGCTAGAAATGAGCCCTGGTCCCCATGTGTCCCTCATCAAAACAAGTCTTAATCTTCTCTTGCCATTCATAACTCGAAATGGGCACAGATCCTGCAGACACTGTTTCTGTAACTAGGAGTGAAGGATGCTTTTTCTACTTCACATCTTAACTGAAAAGGCCCTCAGGTCTGTCAGTTTGAAAATTGCTGCTGTAATTTCACAACACAGGCTTTGCTGAACCCCTTATTCTGACACCATGTTAGTTGTGAACTTACGTAATTCCCTTATTTCATTAGAGGAGTGAAAGTAATTATTTTACACCATGGAAGAGGTTAATCAGATTTTTACATATATATATATTCCTCTTACCTGAGTGGTCAGGAGAGTTGAGATCTCTTCTGAGGCGGATGGGACCCACTACAGTGTTAGTTTTCCACGTGTATGGAGAAATGGCTCTTTTTTGCCTGGAGATACAGCCTTGGGTGCAGCGAGAGTTTGAGTTGTTGCTGTCACAAATGACAATGTCACACTGGAGATAAACTGATGGAAAGCTGTGCAGGAACCTGAAGGCATTGAATTTGAACCTTCCGTGGTGTTCCAGTGGTGGGTAGGTTACCACAGTGTCATCTTTATTGCAGCTGCAACAGGATTTACAGATCTGTTACAACAGCCCACGTACAATAATTTACACCAAGTACTGTGAAGTGTAACTACAGCATTTAAGTAGGGCACAGTTTTCACACGTGGGCATACAATGATGTGCTGTTTCTTCCTTTCCCCAGCATGATGTGCATCTTTTTCCTACCTCTGTTTATGTAGACTTTAAATTTCTCTGAAACTCAGTTTCCAACCACAGTCTACTAAAGATAAGTGGAAGGGATGAAAATAAAACAACTGCCTTAGAAATCTGGATTGTATTTCCTCACATATTAGGAGAATGTAATAAAATTAATTCAGAGTCTTACCCACTTCTGATTAAGTCATATGTTAGTGATCCAAAATCAGGTTGTGGAGATGCTGTACAGGTATCAACAAACACCAGAAGATTTGGGTCAGTGGAGTGAAGACTGACTTGAGCAAAGAGAGTTTGGTTCAAGTCTACATAATACGGGGACTGGTGAATGGGCTCAGAGAACGAATCTGAGTCATAGAAGAACATGCTAACATTGTATCTTCCCATAGCAGTTATGTTTTGGATTACATTATCTGTCGTTACGTAAAAGACTTCTGAGGTTGAGTTGTTTTCCATTTTGCACTTTGCAATAATCTCTGTGTTCTTTTGCCGGGTGATAACGCTGCCGTTTGAAGAGAGAGAGATGGTGTTGGTGTAAGTGATGCTCTGACCTTCCTCCTGCAGAAGGAACCATATGAAGTGCTCAGCTCTCATTGCAGGAGGAGAGCAGTCGAAAGCAATTGCACTGAAGTTACAAAGCTGCCCAGCTGTGCTTATCAGAGGCTCAAGATACCTTAGAAATGTGGAACGGGCTGCAACCAAAATACCGTTATCAACCCTCCTTTTCAAAACACTGAACCAACCTAAGCAGCAAAAAGGTTAAGGAATACTGCATGGAGTGTGAAAAGTGGCAAAGCTGCACTTCAGTCAGCCTTCTCTAAACAATACTATGAACAGCTCTTAGGGATCTTTTGGGGCTTAATTTGTGTGGATCCTCCTGCACTTCCTTTAAAGCACTCGCTGATCGTCAAGTTCTTAAAGAGGAAAAATATTCTTTCTGCTTCAAGGCAGGAAACATGCAATGGGATGAGCTAAGTGAAAGTAAATCAATTTACATGCTATTCATAAACTGCTTTTACAAGCTTGTATCATTCATAAATTACTATTAACTTATGCATATAACCTTTTTCCCCCCTTACCTTTTTAATTGTTCCACAACTGCTCAATGGGAAGGAAAAGGTCACCAAATCTGTTACAACTGGTCTGCAAGATGGATCATTCAGCTGTAGGTGAGCTTCGTTATAGCCAAGGGAGGCCAGGTAAGACTTGCTCAAGACAATTTTCATGCTGTCTGAAGAGCAGGTAAGGAATGCTGCTATTGGAAGAGAAATTAAAAAAAAAAAAAGAAACCAAAAACACATGAGCACAAACTGCTGTGGTCATTTCTCACTTGGTACCTCACATACATTTTGAGGTCACGCAGAAGTTGCAGTGAAGTTTCATGCTTAACTTCAAAGCTGTAAGCAAAACTATGTAAAATTCATGCTGAAAGTTTAATTTAAAACCCAGTAATACAGAATGAATTGCTGCCTTTGTAAAAGGGAAAAGGAATCAAAGTGCTAGTGCAGAATGATGGGTGAAGAAACTGATTTTTTAGGCTTAAGAGGCTCACTTTCTGCCTCAGTTAACGGGAAGATGGGCATGCAAACATCTAGAACCAATAAGGAAAACGGTCCAGCTCTGGGGAAAGGAAATTATGACCCACCCTGTCATAAACCTTGTCTGACCAACCAATGCAGGCTGTTTTCCTGAGTATCCCAGCAAACAAAACCGGTTAAACCAACCAGTCAGTGAGAATTTATCTTTGCATCTCTAGGATGGTAACGATGCCTATTTTGTCCAAAAGAAGGAAAGACTCAGATTTTCAGTGGTGCCAGCCAGAAAGAGGAGCCAAAGCTGATAGGCTTTCTTTTGCTCATGGGTCAGGTAATAACTTATGTTTCATAGGTGAGACTAATGTGGGATTTTTGTGTGTGTAGAGGGTTTAATGATTACCAGTGAAAAGGCTTAACTCCTCACTATCAACCCTCAGTTATTTGCAGTATTTATGAGAGAAGAATCAGATGTGAGAATAGGAATCAGCATCCTCTTCATGTAGCAAGTGCACTCACTGTCGGGCTCCACAGGACCTGGCAGTGGAACACTGGAATACTGAGCTGAGAATCCTCTGTAGGAGCTGGCGTAGTCTGTGGCCAACACAACTGTCATGGCATTTGAGGAAGATTCAAACGTGGGCTGAGCACGGCCACACACTTTCCCCATGAGGCCAGAGGTAGTGGTGAGGCCATCGTAGACTGCCGTGAAGTCCAGTTGGCAGTTTTGGTCTAATTCCAGGCTGGGGGCAGAGGAAAAATTATTACAGGGAAATCTGAGTGTAGACAACTTTGCTCAGACTGGATGGAGGATCCAGTGCAGATAAAGTGTCTGATGAATTCCACTCAACAGAAATAAAAGAATGGAGAGCAGAAGAGCACGCAAACAAATAAATCATGGGAGACATACACAAATCATGTTTTTTATAAGAAGTTGTTTTTAAAGTGTAGGGTTGGCTTCTGTGGGTCTCTGAAACCTCTTGTGTGTATCACCAGAGGAGGGCTCTTGCCATCCTTCAGTCTGCACAAGAGCTGATCTCGGTGCTTGCTGCCCCTGGTGAAAAGCACCAGCTGTGCTGTGGAGGGTGGATACTTCCAGAACAACATCAGCAGGACCCTGAGCAGGAGTGGTGGGAACAGACCACACTGTGCAGAGCTCATCTCATCTCAGAGGGCAGGGGTCAAGGTAATGGTCTCCAGTAGAATCCTGTGTATTTCATACTGAGTTCTTACAGAGCAGTCTGCAGTCTGAGTATCACAGGAAATGTTCTTGAAGGCACTGTCCTTTGAATTCCCTTGGTTTGGGGACTTTCCTCCAGGCACAGTGTCAGGGAAAGCCAAAGAAGGGCCACCAGCCCACTACATGTGGGAGACCAACCCTGCTGAAGAGCAGTGTGGGTCAGGAAAATCCATGCCAGGGTGGTTTCCTTATGCAAATGCATCCATTAGCATTTCTACTTGGAAGTAAAGCCAGTACCACACTATCTTCTTTGCCCAATCACCAGCAGCACTGAGGAACACATACCATGGGCAATAATTGCTTTATTCTTTGACCCTCAGCTCTGAGCTGCAATTACAGGGCACTTGATGCTTTTAAACACATTTCTTATATAGCAAAAGCTTTATTTATACTGATGAATTTAAATTCAGATCATTCAGGCTGGCTTAAAGTCGACCAACCTCTCCTGGCTGTCACCTGAAATGCTTTCTGTGTTCCCCTGACTGGCACTGCAGCAGCTGTAGGGTAATGTACAGTGACGTGAAACACATTGCAGTTATTTTATCATAAGAGTCAACAAACCACATCTGTTTTAAAAGTGTATAGATGTGCTAGAAGTTTGAAAGCACTTCTGCTCCCTGGGTTTAAAACAGTAATGCCTTTAAACAGAATGAATAAAGAGTAATAGAGCATAAGGGCATTTACTCACAGAAAATCCTGGAACTGTAAGTTTATCTTCGAGCTTTTTGGTGTTTGTATGTGCCACACACAGTATGCAAATGCAGGGTAAGGTGCTGGGTAGTTGGGGCTGCTGAATGTCCCATTGGGACCAGTTAATTGTCCCCCACAATCTTCAATTTCTGAAAAGAAGTGTAGATATATTGGTAACAGAATAGGTCTTATAATGAATCATGAAAAGTAAAGATCTAAAGTTATGTAACTAGCAGGATTGTTTCTTTAGGATTTTTTTTGAAATGGTTAAAGATACTAAACATGGAACTCTATGGGGAATTTCAGGTTAGGTGGATGTTACAAAATGGAGCCAGTGGTCACTATTCTGTTTCTGTGAGTCACAGCGTGATGACATCTGAGATGGCTGTAGATGAATTAGCTTTGGTACTGTGAGCAGTGTAGTTATATCCACATTTTGGGAAAATTAGGTGCCCTCTTGGAAAACTGATAATGGAGATGCTACCCTGAGAGATTTTATATTACACAGATCTATAAAGCTTTGGTCATGATCTCTACGAAAGTGCAAAATCTTCAGATTTGAGAGGTTTTGCTTGATAGACAAAGGCCAAAAAAAAATAAATAATCAAAGCCAGTGGAAACCTCAGAGAGATAAATGTAGACTAGAAATAGGGCACAATTTTTCAGGAGCGAAGTTAGAGACTGGAGCAGCATGAACCAGGAGGTGGTAACTACTCTGTAAAACTGAAGATTTTAAGAGCTTAATACCATGTCACCAAGTCAGCAAAAGCAAAGAGACTGGTCACAAGCTAAGATCGATTTTGTACAAGTTATTCTTGTCTTCTAAGGGAAAAAACAAGGAGCTTCTTGAACCAAAACCCTTACTGACTTCTGTGACCTGTGCTCAGCAGTTCTGACTAGGTGGCCAAATTCTCTTCCTGGGTTAACCATATAATACTTGCAAACTGAGTAGATTTAGTAGAAATATGTTAGCAAAAGTACCGTAATGCTGCCTTTGCCATCATTTTTTCTAAGCAAAATTTAACTTTTTAGGATCTCTTAAAGTGCACTGTTGCTTGCTGCCTCTTTCACTGATTTTTCCCCACACCATTCTCTAAGGCCTGAAGACCTGATAATTAAAGATTCTGTTAACGCTCTCTCATTGCAGTCTTAAACTTTCCCTTGATGGGAAAGTTGCTTTTAATGGTGCAGTTCAAGAGGTATTTAATTACTTACTTGATTCTGGTGAAAAGAAGTAATAGAAGACAAAGAAATTTCGTGTGAAATCCACAGAGTTTGTTGTTATGAGAAAAGTTAAACTGTCTGAAGATGATTCAAGTACTGGTACTGCATCTGTGCTGTTACACACTTGCCCAAGAAGAGGTGAATGGGTTGAAGGACCATCGAACACTTTAATGCTTTCTGTGTCACAGCTTGAAGAAGGAGCAAATCTGTGGAAAAAAACACAGTGAGAACCACCTGAGCTCACTGATAGATACAAGATCACAGATAAATACATGCACATGGGCTGGGGCAATCCCAAAAATACAGGCTGAATGGAGAATGGATTGAGAGCAGCCCTGAGGAGAAGACCCTGGCACAGGTTGGGCAGAGTAGCTGTGGCTGCCCCATCCCTGGGAGTGTCCAAGGCCAGGCTGGACGGGGCTTGGAGCAACCTGGGCTGGTGGGAGGTGTCCCTGCCCATGGCAGGGGGTGGAACAAGATGGTCTTGAATGTGCCTTCCAAGCCAAACCATTCTCCATTCATCGTAGTACACAACACATATTGAATAGAGAGAAATATCTGGAGGCAATACATTTCTGTTCTATGTTCTAGTGAAATGAAACGGCACAAAAGCATCTGTAGGAAATACTTACTTAAAATAGGAGAAAATGAGCCTAATTGTTTGATTTGAGCTCCTCTGAATTTGCCAGGTGCAGCTTGCATTTGCATTTAGTTCAATCCTTAAGGCTTTGTTGAGCTCATGAAACGAAGCCCCACAGCGAGGTGCACCTGGGGAAGAACAGCAACCACAAAAAAACCAGCTTGCAAGGACTATTCTCAAGTTTTCTCTTGCAATAATGTTTCATCCTCCATTGTGCAAAGACTCTGGGACAGTCCATGGTGGAGCAGATAAGAAAAATGTTGTGCTGTTTTTATTTATTTATATTACTAAACTTCATGGGACCTAATAAATCAAATTGTAAAAGAATATTAGGAAATATGTTTTATTATCATTTTCCTAGTAACAGAGAAAAGGAGAGTTAGGGCAACACACAGATCAAACCCAGAGCAAAATTAGAAATGCCAAGTGATGCAGGACACCTCAGCAATTTTCTTCAGCAAGCACTTTAAGGGTATCTTTCCCATACACTGAATTCCTAAAGATCATTTGGTTCAGTTCTGAGGTTCAGCCCTTGACTTAAAAGAATTTGGGAACCTACACCTGGGCAATCGAAAGGACTTTTCAGCTTTGGGTTTCGAAAGGACTGTGTGTAGGATAATTTTATATTTACTGATGCATGCAATCCTGGTCCTCCAAGTGTGAGATGCTAAACAGGGAAAGCTTCAGAGAACAGCAACAAAAGTGATCAAGAGGTTAAACAGCTCCCAGACAAGGAATAAATAAATGGACTGAAGTGTTTCAGGTTGGAAGTCAGAGAAGTGCATAAGATCACCTTTCTACTTTATTATTAAACTAAAAATAATGGTCTAAAACAGCCAGAAGAATTTTCTGTACAGTGTGTGCAGTCCCAGATAAAAAAGGTTGGGCTTTCTGATGGACTCCAAAGGGAAAAGAAAGGTTTAGGAGAGACTTCTGTTGCCACATATGTAAGAGCATTACAAGCCTACCCTTCTGCTTCCCTCTGGGTTCTGTCGACAGACACCACTGGAGCAGCTCTGCAGCAATACCTCATTATCCTGCAGTATCCATCCACCTTTAGGCAGGTGAATTGATGTGAGCACAGAATGGTGATCCCAAATTGAGCAATAAAAAACTCTCTATTGCTTCTGAATGAACAAAGCAAAAAGCTTTCTAAAAGCAACTGGTTTCCATTAGTCACCTGTTTCCTGTTACTCCAATACAGGACTAACTTACAGAAGCAAATTTCCATTCCGGAGTAAAACCTCTTCAAAATAAAGTTCTTATATTAAAAATTTGCTATAGGCAGTAATATGCTGATTTTTTTTTTATTATTATTTAACATTTTTAATGCTTCCTGGCACATTTAGATGTTACTACACACATGTCAGTACATTAAAATTAGATGCACTTTTAGAGATATGTGCAACGTTTTCCCCTTCAGTTGCTCATAAAATACCTATTGTACAAAAATTAATAATATGTCACAGATGAACAAAATAGATTTCCATACCTGTCAGTTCTACTGAGCTGCCTTCAGGGAGAGCCAGAGCAGCCACGAGAGGCAGGAGGAGGAATTGTCTGAGCCCCTGCATTTTTGGGGCAGCAGAGGAGGGCAGGCTTTGGCTTTTCCAACTTTTATACCTCCTGCTGTTTCATAATCATCTTCTAGTACGTGGTATCATGGAGGGAGGGCCTAATCTCTCAGTTCCTGTTCTTTTTCACAGATATAAATGAGAAAGTAACAGGTGTGCCCATTTTTAATCCAGGCACTGTGTGGAGTAAGTTTAACTGGGCTTTTGTCGGCTCCCATGGGTTCAAAGCACACTTTCCAGTGGGTTTCACTGAGTGTCTCTTTGGGTGTGTTGACATGAGCAGGAATGTTATAGAAGGGATTGACAGACTCCCTTGGGAGACACATTTGCACTTTGCTCTTAGCACTGGTCAGCAGGAGCTCGGTTTTCCCACCTTCATTTTGACTCCTGTCCCTTTCGTTTACACTGGAAAAATCATTCCTCGTCCTGGAGGATTCCTCAGGTTGTAAAGTGCAACCATCATAACAGAGCTGTCATATGGCTGAAACACTCAGGGAGGAACAAGAGCACAGATTAAATGAAGATTTAAATGAACTGCACCATTAAAAGCATTAAAACCACTTTGCAGACAGAACTTTTTTAGTTCCACAGTAGAAGGCACAAAAGGAAAGAGAAGAATCAGCCTTTCCTTTCTGGGGTGAGGAAACAGGCACAGTCCTCAGAGCTTCAATGCCTTTTAGTACAACCCCAATGAGTACCTGTTCTGATATATTTACCTACTTTGTCTTTTCATAAGGACCAGAGCTCTCGAAATCCAGAGTGTTTCCCACTGCAGCAGTGGATTCCCAGTTTTTAAAGCTTCCAGAGGTTGTGCTGGTGCCAGTGGCCCAGATGGGCAGGTACCCGACCTTGGGCGGGTGTGGGACCCGCGCGGTGTGTGAGCAGCCAGGGTTCCCACACTGCCTGCGTGTCCCTTCCAACACACATCCCACAGCTGAGCAAACACGGCTGCTTTCGGGTTTCCTAGACAGATCTTCATGAGTCACATCCAGGTACTTTGCTTTCACAGTTTCTTTGGTACAAAACCATTTTGTGTTTTAAGCAAACTGAAATATGATATATCTGCAACGATACTGTATTTCTAATCTCAGACCTACGCCTTCTTTAAAACAATTCTCTCTGATTTTTGACTCGCTTAAAGCATTTTGAATGCAACTGTCCCTTCATCATGACAAAGCACTTACACTTTCCTTCAAGCATGGGGGCATTGAATATATGTATAAAGATGCTGCATAGCATTTGAATTCCTTTTAGCTTGTGGAAATGCTAAATTTGCATTTACACTGTACAGCCTTTCATTTGTTAAACCCACACACGTACTTGCAAGGAATTTTCAAATGGAAACATCCACTTCATATGCAGTCAGTGTGTGAGCTGGTGTGTGGAGCCCTGCCAGTCAGTGCTGTGTCCATCAGAACCAAGGCTGAGCCCACCAGTGATGGCAGTAACACCTCTGGGATAACACACTTAAGAAGGAAAGAAATTATATTGAATGAAAAAGGATGAAGCAAATGCTTATTAAGTTTAGATGTACAATTTTTTTTATAGTTCTAATCACTAATAAAACGTGACCTATGGAAAGTTTATCAGAGCTTGTATCTATTGCAGAGGTTATACCTCAGTTACGTGCATGATACTTTACTCCAAATATTTTCAAGTTCTTATTTTAGGGAAGTGCTCAGGCATTACTGGTTACAAGGAATGCTTATTCTTTGGTTTATCTCTCCTTGTGAGCTCAGAAAAGGGAACTGTGATGTGTTAATCTTCCTTAAATGCCCAATATTTGAATTATTTCATACAATGGAGAGAACTTTAAGAGGGAAACAAAATCTTGATGAGAAAAAACCAGCAGCTGATCCAATTATTCTTTGAGAGTATTTATTGAAGCTTAGGGTTTTACAGATCTGCAATACAGATCCAAAAGATCTGAAATTAAGGAACTAAAGGACAGTTACGATTAAATACCTTTAGATTTACACGCCCCGGGATGTTGTAATTTTAGAAATCAGTAGCAGATCCTGCAATGCAGCGATCACATAGGGAAGTGATCAGTGTGTGGTGGTCAGGAGGAGCGTTATTGGGGCTGCTGTTATTGGGGGACAACGACAACCTCCACGCTGGTACTTGTGCTTCTTTTGCCTCTTCTGTACTTTCTGATGTCTTGGTAAGGATAAAAATTGCCTGTGGAGAATGGGGGATGGTGAAAGGGTCCCTGGACTGGGGGGCGATAGGGAGGACGAGGGAATCCTGGTCTAGGAGGGAATCCTGGTCTAGGAGGGAATCCTGGTCTATTAGGGAATTCTGATTGGTGATGGAAAGAATCAGTACGAAGGTTGCACCCTGACACTTTGCACCGTAGGCAAAGTCTTGAGGACACGGGAGCTCTGAGGTGGAACTGGACAGGCCTCTGGGCTGATGAACTCCCACAGGTTGGGTCCCTTACGCACCTGAGACAGGAAAAAAGGAAAAAGAAATGCATATAAATTGTCATATAAAAGTTGTGACATGCTCACTAAGCCTGTTTGTTTGCTCAGTTACAAGAAATTTTCCTTCAGAAATCCTTCTACTTGTGACATTAATCACAGTTCACAGCACAGAACTCCTAAATGCAGGTGCAACTCTATGAAATTTAAATGTCTGTTGGTATAACACGTACCACAGCATATATAAATGGCACACCTGTGAATGTATAAATGTAAAGCACTTGATGGAGTTTTAAATATCCAAGAAAGTATTACTGCACATGCCTGCCATTTTTCCAAAGTTGTTCTTCCTTTTAAACTCAGAGTTTCTGAAGAACTATGCAGAAAGTATTCCATATCCCAAATCCACCAAACCCCCTTTAATCATATGCTTCATTCTTCTCTACATTTTTTATATAATTTGAGAAATACCTTCTGATAATTTATATCAGTTCTTCTTCCCTAGCAGAACATAATGGTGAATTAAACAAAAAGCCAGCAAATGAACCCTAATAGCTGGTTCATTTAAAATCCTGCTGCTTCTTGCAGGGCTCTGTGTCTTTGGTGTATAAATTCTTTGTTGTCCATGTGCATTTTCATAGACAGTTTGGATAACTTCTTGGCATGTGATAATTTCAAACACATGTGTTCCTAAGAGCTGTCTTGTGGCACAGTCTTTTTTATGACATATGAAACATGGCACAGGAGTCGATCCCAGGTCTGCACTGAGGATTGCTCAGCTGTCTGTCCCTGAACAGTGACCTCTGGCTTTGGTGTAGGGTCTGCTGGTAGTCACTGTTACCCAAATTCCCTTCCCTAACTCTTATCTTAGTCAGTCTTTAGAGGATGAAAATGTATTAACTTCATTAATATATATTAGTTCACATTATAAAGTGTAATGTTTTACTGGAGACTCTGCTACTGTTCATGCTTAATTAAAACAAACCAAAGGACAGCCCAGCCCTGGAAAGGACTTTGAGCTGTCCATGAAGGATTCCCCTGCACAGCCAAGATAACACCAGCATCCCAGCCACTCTAACATGCCTTTGAAGCCCTGCCAGCATCATCTGGTTGTAGATCAGCAACTCCAGCAAGACTGTCTCCAGGGATATCTGGATTAACAAACAGGGAGCAGGAATGTGCAGGAATAGTGTTGTTTTGCCAAGTTTTAGTATAATCAGCAATGAATAGTGTGGGTATGACTGGTCAAATTGAGTGGTACCTGAATGTTTGAAGGGTATAAGAACATGGTGTAAAACTGCATTTGAGGTACCAGAGCTTGGCTGGGACACTTCATGTGCATGAATAAATATTTACCCTTCCACTCTGATACTTGGCATCCCAGGTCTCCATGGCTGGCACAGGCTGCTTAAGGATCTTAGTATCAATGCCTTCATGTCGTTGGACAGGGGAGTGAAGTTTGCTGGAGAGGAAGAAATTTAATGTTAATAATGTTCATAAACCATATGTAAGCACAGAGCAGAGTGCAGCATGTATTGAACACTGGCATGGCTTGAAAATTTAATTGTGGGCCTTGCTGCCGTGCCTGGAAACAGCAGTTGAGTGGAGAGGAAATGAATTTCTCTTTGATGGTTCACCATTTAAAGCTCATTACTCCCTCCTACAGCTAATCCCGAGGTTACTCATTAGTGTTCTCTCCTGGGAAGAGGGTGAGCTGTTTTCTCTGCCTGTGAGCCCTCCAGAGCACATGGACACTGGTAGGGCAGCAGCCTGGCAGGCTGTGGGGGGATATTTTAAACGTTTTTCATCCCTAAGTGGTGCAGAGATGGGCCAGCTCATTCCCTTGGCACTTAGCACCCAGGAGGGTTGGCTGCCAGACCCTCCATCAGCAGTCCCTGGATAAGCCATGGCATCCCAACTTCCCTGCTTTCCCCCTTTCCCTGCACTCAGGTACCTTCTGCCATTAAACCTCCAGCCTTTCTCAGCTCACATCTCTTACCCAGTGCATCCTGCCCTTAGGAAAAGAAGTAGTTAAAAAGAATAAAGAATTAAAATACCTTACCTGAGCTTGTAGTTGGTGCATTTGTATTTTCATGGGCTATTAATGAAAAAAAGTTAAAAAAAAAAAAAAAAAAAAGGAAAATAAGTGAACTGATTGAGGAAAATACTTGTTTTATGCAATCGATTACTATACATTGTAATCACCTGAATGCATTAGAAGTAGCAAATATTATTAGCAACAGTTCTGGGGAATGGAGTTGTCATGGACAAAGGGCTCATATTAAGGAAAGTGTAGAGGTTTTAATACTAAAGATGACACATTACTAGCATTAATAGGAGCAAGATTTATTTCTGTTTATTCCTCTGTGTAGGGAGGTAGTCCCATGCTCAAATGTATGCCTTGCATCTGAAGTTCAGTTTCCTTTATGTTGTCAACACAAGGAATCTGAGTGTCCTTTACCAAGATGCAGCTGATAGGATCAGACTTTGAAAGAAAACCTTTGTTATCAATTAGTGAGTGGAATTTGCAAATCAGGTTTTTATCAAAAGATAAAGCCCGTTGTAGAAAACCAAGGTTCACACCAAATACCACTGAACACGTCAGAAGGATTCCCACTGACTCAACTTTGATGCAGCTTTGAATGTGCGGGGAGGATGACTCTCTAGGAGTGAGATGGTCTAGAGCAAGTCTCAATTTCTATTGGTGTAGTGTGCCTACCCCAGTGCATTCCCCTTCCTCAGTACTTTCATCACAACAGGTGCTTCTCCCACATCATTCCAACAGCATTTTCAATCCCTTCATTTGTATGGAACCCAAAAGAATGATCCCCAAAACTAAATACTGCAACCATGAATTGTGCACAGTGGAAATAGAGAGCCATGCCAGCACATCATCAGATCACACCTCTGATAGAGAATTAGGGATATAAATCAGAGTAAAGATGCATTACTTACTGGTGGGAATGGCTGTTGATGTTTCAAGAGCTGGAGAGACTGATGGAGCAGCTGAGCTTGTTACTGTGAGGAGGAAAATTAGGAAGTTAAACGCTGTCCATGTTCTAAATACATGGATGACTCACACGAGAAACAGCAAACTGCTCAGCACAGTTGAAGAAATGACCGGAAATAAATACCTGGTTTTTCAGCTGTTGCGGCCTTGGTTGCCACTGTCAAAGAGGAAACAAACACCACACTTGAGTAACTGTTCTACTGTTGTGTGGACAAAGCAAGGACTGTCAAGGGAGAGGGAAGCAGGAATTTACTCCCAGGATCATGGTTGATCCTGCAGTTCTGACCAATCTACTGGAGTCATACATACCTTCTGCTCCAGGTGTTGTTGTTTCTGCAGGGGCTGGTTGGAGAAGTGAGAGAAAACAAAACTGCAGGTTAAAAACTCTGTTCCCAGCACTGGAAAGGTGAGAGATACCCAAACCACGGGAAACTTGCAGGTCTCACTCGGGTGGCTGGACAATGGTGCTGCTGCCCAGGGCAGGAATTAGCAAAATGCCTGGAGCAAGAGCAGCCCCAGGGGGAGGAAAGCACATCCCTGTGGACAATGCTCTGCCATGGCCTCTGCCAGGATCTTCCAGCAGTGCCACTATTTCTCCTTTCCCTCCTTTATTGTGTTTGCGAGCCAAGGGAGAGACAGCTGGGACTGTCTCTGATTCTAATGGTTAAACCCATGAAATTATACACAGGAGCCACTCAATACATGATCAGAGCATGGACAGACCACTAAACATGTCAGCCAAAGTAACACTGTATTACTTACAAGTGGTAGTGACTGCTGGTGTAGTAGTAGGAGGGACAGTTGCTGTGGGAAAGAAAGGAGGAAATTAAATATTGTCTGCATTTTGAATGGACACTTTTGTCTGACACTTGTAGCAAGTAAGTCAGAGAAACAGTACATTACTTACAAGCAGTGGTAGTGTCTGCTGGTGCAGCACTAGGAGGGACTGTTGCTGTGAGAAAGAAAAGGTAAAATTAGATATTGTTTAAATTTTAAATGTAAATTTTTCACCAATACTCACAGTATATAAGCCAGAGTAATGCTACACTATTTAGTGCAGAAAAAGTAAAATTAAATATCAGTTGCATTTTTAATATACACTCTTGCTCTGAGACCTGTATCAAGTCAGCCAGAGAAACACTGAATTACTTACAAGCAGTGGTAGTGACTGCTGGTGTAGTAGTGGGAGGAACTGTTGCTGTGAGAAAGAAAAGGATGAAATTAAATATTGTTTAAATTTTAAATGTAAATTTTTCACCAATACTCACAGTATATAAGCCAGAGTAATGCTATATTCCTTAATACAGGAAGAAAAGGTAAAATTAAGTATTGGTTGCATTTTTAATGTTTGAGCTGAGACCTGTATCAAGTAAGCCAGAGAAACACTGAATTACTTACAAGCAGTGGTAGTGACAGCTGGTGTAGTAGTGGGAGGAACTGTTGCTGTGAGAAAGAAAAGATAAAATTAAATAGTGTGCATTTTAAATGTATTTCTTTCGCCAAGACCCATGGTATATAATCCAGAGTAATGTTGTACTACTTAATACTGAAAAAAAAGGTGAAATTAAATCTTGTCTGCATTTTAAGAAATACTTTTGGTCTGAGACCTGTAGCAAGTAAGTCAGAGTAACACTGCATTACTTACAAGCTGTGGTAGTGACTGCTGGTGCAGTAGTAGGAGGGATTGTTGCTGTGACAAAGAAAATATGAAATTAAGTATAATTTACATTTTAAATGTTTTGTGTTTTTTTCACCAAGACCCATAGTATATAATCCAGAATAATGTTGTATTATTTAATACAGAAAAGGTGAAATGAAATATTGGTTGCATTTTGAATGTATAATTCTGGTCTGAGACCTGTAGCATGGAAGTCAGAGTGACACTGTATTACTTACAAGCTGTGGTAGTGACTGCTGGTGTAGTAGTAGGAGGGACTGTTGCTGTGAGAAAGAAAGGATGGAATTAAATATTGTTAACCTTTTAAAATGTTCGGTGTTTTTGTTTGGTTTTTTTCCCCACCAAACCCCATGGTATATAAGCCAGAGTAATGCTGTATTACTTAATACAGAAAGAAAAGGTAAAATGAAATATTAGTTGTGGTTTTAATGTATACTTTTGGTCTGAGACCTGTTGCAAGAAGTCAGAGAAACATTGCATTACTTACAAGCAGTGGTAGTGACTGCTGGTGTAGTAGTAGGAGGGACTGTTGCTGTGAGAAAGAAAAGATAAAATTAAGCACTGTTTACATTTTAAATGTATATTTTTTTCCACCAAGACCAGAGCGTGTATAAGATAGAATAATGTATTACTTAATACCAAAAGAAAAGGTGAAATTAAATCTTGTCTACATTTTAAGAAATATTTTTGCTCTGAGACCTGCAGCATGGAAGTCAGAGTAACACTGCATTNAATATTGGTTGCATTTTGAATGTATAATTCTGGTCTGAGACCTGTAGCAAGAAGTCAGAGTAACACTGCATTACTTACAAGCTGTGGTAGTGACTGCTGGTGTAGTAGTAGGGGGGACTGTTGCTGTGACAAAGAAAATATGGAATTAAATGCTGTATACATTTTAAATGTGGGATTTTTTTCCACCAAAACCCATAATATACAACCCAGAGTAATGTTATATTACTTAATACAGAAAAGGTGAAATGAAATATTGGTTGCATTTTTAATGTATACTTTTGGTCTGAGACCTGTAGCAAGAAGTCAGAGTAACACTGCATTACTTACAAGCTGTGGTAGTGACTGCTGGTGTAGTAGTAGGAGGGACTGTTGCTGTGAGAAACAAGGGATGAAATTAAGTACTGTTTACATTTTAAATATATTTTTTTCACCAAGACCCATAGTGTATAAGCCAGAATAATGTATTGATTAATACCAAAAGTTGAAATTAAATCTTATCTACATTTTAAGAAATACTTTTCCTCTGAGACCTGTAGCAAGTGACTCCGAGTGACACTGCATTACTTACAAGCTGTGGTAGTGACTGCTGGCGTAGTAGGAGGAGGAACTGTTGCTGTGAGAAAGAAAAGATGGAATTAAATTTAATGTTCATATTAAATGCATATTTCTTTCTCTGAGACTCACAGCACATAAGGCACAGTAATGTTATTTTACTTACAGGTGGTAGTGTCTGCTGGTGCAGGAGTAGCAGAGACTAGTGCTGTGAGGAAGAAAAGATGACATTAAATACTGTCTGCATTCTAAGTGTATATTTTTGGCCTGAGATGAGTGGCATATAAGACAGAATAACACCACAGTATTTCCCAGCAGTGTTGTTGGCTGGTGCAGCCCTAGGAGAGACTGAGAAAGAAAAGGTGAAATTCAATGCTGTGTGCGTGTGTGACAATACCAGTCTGATTTTTTGGGTGTGCCCAGCCCCCTGTGAGATCAGCGCTCCAGGCAGCACTCATCCCCTCTGCACACCACACCGACCGGTGCTTCAGTTACTTTATAAAACATTTCAGCTGTGAAACCTTTGCAAGGCCCACGTAGGGAGAGCTTACCAGCTGCAGTAGGCTGTGTTGTGGCCGGGGTGGGAGTAACTGGGTCTAAGAAAGGAAGCAGAAAAGGGAATTTCTACTATTACTCCGATGAATGCTTAACAGCAACTTCCAGTTACTATGTGTAAACGAAGAAAGAGCCACCCATTCGTCTCTGGAAGCAACATCACCCAAAGAGAGAAGGCTGCAAACTGTGTTGTCCAAACCCTCCTGGAGCTCTGGCAGCCTTGGGGCCATGCCCACTGCCTGGGGGAGCCTGGTCAGTGCCCACCACCCTCTGGGGGAAGAGCCTTTCTCTGAGATCTAACTTAGAAGTGCCAGTGTACCTGCACAGATGACACTGGCATCCTCTTTGTGCTGGCATTTATGGACTCCAATCCCTGGATGGGAGCACTCCAGCAGGTTCTCTTCATCCCCGTTGCACGCCACATCATCGAGCAGGATGCTCCCAGAGCCTGGGCCAAACTGGGCTTCAGACAGAGCTAGCAGGGCTTTTCCACACCCCAGGCTCCTGCACACCACCTGGGCATCTTCCAGGTCCCAGGAGTCGTCGCAGACCGTCCCCCAGCTCCCGTTGTAGAAGAGTTCCACGCGGCCGGCGCACTGGTCGCCCTCTGCCAGTCGCAGGGGCAGAGTGGTGGGAACTGCTGGGGAGAAAGAGGACGTGTCATGTGGCAGTGGGGTGTCCCCAGGGTGCTGGCACAGCTGGTCTCAGGCCAAGGGTCACCCCAACAGGGGCAGGAGCAGGCAGCCCGCACGGTGGTTGCTCCCTGGAATTGCAGTGCTGCTCTAGGACAGTTGTTATGAATTTATTATTATGAATTCCCAAACCCAGCTTTACAGGTGTAATACCCCGTGGGCATGGATGGTCCTCTCCCAGTGTGCTGACTTCTGGGGAAAATGCTCCTCTCCTGTGCAGCCAGTGGCCTTTCCCACTGTATGCATCAAAGGGAAACTCCCACCTTTTCATCACCCACACCACAGTGCTGCCTAAAGGACAAACACAAATTCCCAGAGCCAACCTTTTCCTGGAATACCGTGCAGCCTAAGGGATATGGTTTGGGATTTGTCATGCTTTAAATAATGCCTGGTTCAGCCTCTTTCCCCATCCTTGATGGCCCTCTGCCACAACAGATGGTTGGCACAACACCGTTTCCCCAGAACAGTGGCAGAGCTTTTTCTTTAGACCAGGCTCATTTCTGAGAGCTGGGTACTTACAGAATACTCCATACATTTATCTCCCTTTCAGGCAGAAAGGCTTTCAGAAATCCAGAGTTCCAAATTAGTTTTATGGGCATGGAGTGTATTTTTCTTTCAGAGAAAGAAATCAGAGACACCGTCAACAACATAATTGAGTTCCTCCTAGTTTGTGGCCATCACAAACTGCACCAAGTATACCCACCTGTCTTACTCCCGCATGGGTCAGTAATTAGGAGGTTTTCATTTTGCTGTCACCTGGCAGTCATTTGTAACCAACTAATGCACATCCATTCTGGATGAGGGCCGTGTTTCCTGGGACTCTTTGTCCTTAATTCCTATTTGCTGACCGTGATCAAAGCTCCCTCCATCTCAGTGCCATGCTAAGCACTTACTTGTGCAAAAGCTGACTGTGGAGGAGTGCCAGCAGCAATGTGCCTGGCTCACTCCCCAAGGTCTAGGTCTAAACTCCCACCAGAGTGCCAACTACAAGTTCAGGGAGAAAAAGAGATAATTGAGACAAATGCTAATTAACCTGTTGATCCAGGCACAGAGTATTTGCCAAAGAAGGTGAAAGATGTTGAATAGAAAGTTTAAGGCTACTTTAAGACCAAATTAGCTATCTAAATTCAGGTGGGAATATGGAGAAAGAGGCAGATTAAATTTTCCCTAGACAGATCCAGGTCTTGAATTACAAGCAGAAATTAATTTGTTGTTATTCACCTGGTATTTTAAGTGGCTTTATGGAGGGAGGCACCTTTCCTGTTAAATTTTGTAAGTAAATAAAGTATTTCATTAGTATGAAATATGATCATCAATCTGAAATTTTCATGGGCACTTTTTCAGAAAATAAAGCACTGATTATGTAGCAGCCTCAAGAATTTTTAATGCCTTATTGTGAGGTGTCTACAGACAGCTGAACAGCAACTTTTCACTTTCAGCAAATTAATAAAAGAAAATAATTGATATTTGTATCTTTTCAAAGTCAGTTCTTTGTGCTCAGTTAAGGGTAGAACTTAATCAAAGGGAGCAGTGAGCACTTAATTTTCCTGAGACTTTACCACAGTTTACCTGCAATGTGTACAAGTGAAAGTAATGAGGTTAATAATTAGAGCTATAGAGGCACCTTTTTTCCCTTTAACCCTCGAACAGCATCCCCATTCCACACACTGTGCATAAGTAAGATTAAATTGTCTGCTCTAATACTTAGTTAAGTAGGTGTAGACAAAAGAATAATTACAAGCACATAGTTCCATAGTAATTCTTATGAAACCCCATACACATTATGCATTATGTTCCTCAAGCCTTAATAATGGTCAACAGATCACTCCTGTTAGAAATTCACTTTTAACTTTTGAAAGGCAAGCAAATAATAGTAAATCTCGAGGGACTAAATTCATTCCTCAGTTTCTCTTGTATGTGCAAAGAATTGCAAACTTCTTTCATTCAGCTGGAGTAAACTCCAGTCTGAAAAAGCAAGTCAAGCAGCAATATCTGATCAAAGCTCTGTAAAATAGTTTTTAAGAAGGAAAGTTTTTGTTTCTATCCTTTTGAAAGGGAAATTACTGGCAGGAAAAAGGTAGAAAAAGAGAGACTGGTATTTCTTTGCTGAGCTGAAGATTTGCCTGTTAATTAGTAAGACATTTGCAGAAATTAGGATGGGTAGATGCTGGATCTTGGACATGAAAATACTGTTTGAGAAAAGGTTAATGGATGGAGCAATAAGTAAATCTGTATTACACTTTCTAGTTACTGGCACTGAGCCTCAGCTCTGAACTTCTGACAGCAGAGGTAAAGCTGCAGAAGACAAGCAGTGTCAAAGAAAGGTTTTAAAGAGAGAAACTATCAGCTGCCTTGGTAATTGTTTCTCATGTTATGCAGCACCACCAGCACTGAGGAAGGGCTGCCCCCAAGCTTTGGATTTTCCCAACCCAAGCTGATTTTCCCCGCAGTGGGGAACACTAAGCGGTGCTGAGGAGGAGTATGTGGATGGGACAAGCATGCAAGGCATGCCCAGGGTTGTCTCTTTGGCACCTGCTGGCAGGTCAGGGACTTTCTGAGCCCCAAGTGGTGCCTTGCACAGCAATGCAGGACAGAGACATTTTTGCTCCTGAAGCACACAGGCTGGAGGTGGCTGTTTCTTACCCTCAGTCACTGTAGTCGGTGGGGTCGGAGTTGTTGGTGGCTCAGTAGTGGCTCGGGCAGCTGCAATCAAATCCTGCATCCCTGTGAGAGAACAACCTCTTGAAGTTTTGAAGAAGTAGGTAATAGGAGCAATGAACAATAATGAGCAGCACAGATATGAACCAGAATTAAATTTTGATTAAAGTATCTGGTTTTGTCATTTTACTAGAGAGAAGTGTGGAGTCTCTACGCACACGTAACACCACAGTAAATAAGTATCTTAAAGTTGGATTTTTAAGCTTCTTAGGTACTGGAGAATAAAGCAATGTGTTCTTAGCCCTCTTTATTAAACTTCATTGCATACTTTTTCCACAGAGTGTGGCTTTTCCTGAACTTACTTTGGTTCCAAACGTCTCTTGCCACTCTAGTTTTGCCTGGAGAAGTTGTGGTTGGGAATTCTGATGTAGATGGTGCCTCAGTGACTGCAGTGGATGCAGAGGGGGAATTCGGGGATGCTGAAGAGACTGTGAAAGTATTGAAGAAATACATTACTGGAGAAAACCATCAATCAGTGATAGAAACTGGAGCTGATACGACTTTGATTATGTCCTTGAAGGAAAAGTGACTCGAACTGTAGCCTCTAAAATCTGGTAATTTGAACCAAAACTTCTGGTAAATATTTACTCAGGTGAGGTGATATTTTGTTAATACTGAATATCAGCTGAATTTTTCTTCACTGCAAAAATTAATTAGCAGCTGACTGATCTTAAGCTTTGTCCAATTATTTTAATCCTATAGTTGAAATATATTTTGATCAAACTCAAACACTATTGTTATTAGATTTTGTAGCATCTGTATCTTACCTGCAGCAGCTGTGGACAGGATTTCTGGAGCTGAGGTACTGTCACCTGTAAGTGGGGAAGGTGAAAAGTTTGATTCTGGAGTATTTTCAGAAGTTGTGAGAGAAAGGAAGAGACATGGAAACCAGAGGGAAAGAGCATTCACGTAGCGCTGAATGACTAAAACCAGTTCTTGATGAATTTAATTGCTTTCAGGCTTTCTGGATAAGGAAGCCTGTCTATTAGTTGTCTTCCATATCCACTGATACGACTCAGAAATGAATGGTCATGGTAATGCTTCACATTACAAGCATAAAAAAGTGTGTTGGACTTCTTTCACTTAGAGTGAAGAAAGCAAAAGGAGAGTCAGAAGCAAAACCAGAAATAAGTGTTTTAACTTGGAGATAGCATTGGTATATAGTGTCCCAACACTGCTAATGGGGCATATTTTGTCAACTTCACTAAGCTGAAAAAGTGAAATAAAAAAAAAAAAAGAAAAAAGAAGTAATTGGGTTCTATAGAGGGAAATGTTTGTTACAGCCATCCTTGGCTTATCTGACTGAAAATCTTTCTCCCAGCTGTACAGCAATCGTTGGAGACAAGAGGGAGAGCCATCAGGGCTGACACTGCCGTACAGTGTTTGTTTTCCCTGCAGTTCTCCTGCATCTCCTTGCCCTGGGGAGCATCAGCACTAGGAGGTGGGAGCCTTGCTAAAGTAGGGAGGGAGAGGCACATCACTCATTCCCAGCTCACTGGGCTCAGCCTGCAGCATCCTGAGCCACAGGCTGGGGCAGGCTGAATCTGGGCTGAGAAATCCTCGAGGGGGGCTTTGAGAAGGAAAACCAAGTCTGGAGGCTCATGGGTTTAGAACCCAGACAGGTAATATTACAAATAGTGAGCAACAGAGACTGGGGGGCTTTTTCCCTGAGTCATGCTTCATAAAGAAATATTTTAAGAAATATATTTCCTTCAGATTGCATGGTTCAAACTGTGCACCATCCAGCTTCCCTCAGGGCAGGCTTTGCATGCAGCACTCCCAGCTCCCACCTGAGTGGTGGCAGCAGGGTCAGTGACAGCCTCTCAGAAATCTGGCAAGTTCAGAGACAAACATCACCTGCACACCAGACATGCTGATTTTGCAACATATCTTGGCATCTCCACTGATGTCCCCTCCCAACCAAAACTTAAACCCACGTGTTTCTAAGATGCTGCATGTTGCACAAATGCCCTTTACCTGTCTGCAGTGTAGTCGGGATTTCTGATGTCTTGCTTTCCTCTGTGATGGCAGTGGAGGGAAGGGAGGCAGCTGTGCTAGCAGGGGAGGCTGGAAGGATGGGAATTATTGGCAATTAAAAGCATTTAAGAGGGTTTTGAAGACCTTGTGACTTGCTTTAGGTCTCAGGCTTGATTAAAAACTGATCTAGTGGGTGGCATCCCTGCCCATGGCTGGGGTTTGGAAATAAATGGTCTTTAAGGTCCCTTCCAACTCAACCCATTCCATGATTATCAGTCTGCTAAATAACTTCTCTCCCAGCTGAGGGACATGAATGCAAATACCTGGCTGTGCAACTTAATATTTCTGGAGCTTATATGAATCTTGGACAGACAAAATTACAATGATCTGGACAGTTTTCCTTTGCAAATTTATAAGCGTGTTCTTTATAGCTACAAACTCAGAGGTGTTAATTAATAAGTGCATATATCCCTCTTATGTCCTGACAGGCTGATACTTTTCAAGGAAAGATATTTTAAGGGGGCTGTTCCTTCACAAAGATGTTTTATTTGTAGTTGTCTACTGTGAATATTTACACATTCACGTGGTCACACCTCAGTTCAGTTGAAAAACCCAAATTAACAGGATATTTGTTTTAAATAGCACTTGTAAAATAGCTGTTCTTACCTTCAGTAACTGAGGTTGGGCTTTCAGGAGCTGTTGTGGCAATTTCCTGTGTGACAGCAGCAGATGCAGAAGACACAGCTGAGGCCGGTTGAGGAAATACAAAGAGGAGAGATTGGCAGAAATTAGGAGTGATCATGTGAATGGAAGTCTTGATGAAGATAAGTACATTTGGGCTTTGCAGGACAGTGAGTCATTGCACAGCCTTTTATTTTTGATGAAAAGTACTTTAATTTTCATGTAATATTTAGTAATTATTAATAAATACTGTCAATACCCGTGTTGTTTCTGACTGCATTGTTTCAGTGCTAGAGATGCAATAGTCATTTGGAAAGATGCAAAGATGATGATGATGACCACCATCTCTTCCAAGGCTAATTACACACAGTGTTATTCAATATTTTTACTGCTTTCCCAGTGTTCCTCCTGTCTGCTCTAAACAAATTGCATACATAGCTCAAAATTTCCACACATGACATTTGCAGTTTGCTTTTTAACCTTACCTTTTCCATCGGCAGTTGAGGGTTCTACGGTGGATGTCCCAGCAGGGCTCTCTGTGGCAAGTGTTGATGGAGAAACAGAAGCTGAGGATGCTGGATGTGAGAGGAAATAAATTATTAGAGAGCTAAAAGAACGGTCATGACAACTGAGACACTGGTGAAATAATCTAAACATCAGGTTCTGTGCAGCACTGGGTTAATGCACCAGTTTTTCTCTTCTGGTAAATTGGGATTTCTGTCAGTTAATGGCAGTTCTAAATGAGCTTCAGAGATATTTGCCAGTGGTGCCATCAGTGCAGAAATAGCTGTGGAAAACGTGCAGCAACAGCTCAGTGTTACTACAATGTGCTTTGGGGGTTAAAGCCTTAAGGATAAATGATTTGGGGAACCAGAATTTAAATTCTGTGTTACACATAACATAATAAACCATGTAATCACAATTCTATTATTCTATATGATAGAAAACTGCATTTTAGCACCCGCTCCTCTGTGCCTGTGTGTTATGAAGAGCATAATTAACTCAACACTTAAAACCCCCAGGAAGCATGAGTAGAGTCTTAACTTTGAGATTTCCAGGGTGTTATGATTATCTCAGGAACAGTAGAAAAAAAAGGAGTCAGAAACTTAGACCTGGAATGTTAAGACTTGCCTCGTGTTTTCCCTATTAGTAGATGAGTGGCAAATGCAGTCTGTATTTGAATGCAAAGAACACAAATAGTGTAGCAGTAGATGAATAAATAGTAATTTGGAGCAATAACTCGTAATTCAGAGCATGCGCCTTTCTAGAAAATTGTCTCCTAAGGAGCTGTAACCTCGTGACTTTTTGAGTTAAAGACTAGTCTCTGTGAAGAGCTGATGTACTCATGTCTCCAAAGCCTTGCCTTACCTGAGGGTGCAGCTGTGGCCTGTATCGCACCTGTGAACATTGAAAAAAAGCAAAAATGTACTTTGTTTTGCAGTTATTGCTTCAAAATGGGCTGCTTCCAATGATGCAATCTTTGATTTTTGTTATGGTTATGACAAGAATTATTTTATTTCCAGTCAGACACACCTGGCTCACACCTGGATGTGCCTCTACCTTCTCTTACCTGTTTGACTCTCTTATTTTGGGAATAGGGTATAATCAGATGTGGACTGAAGTTGTCCTGAACTACCTGCTCTTCACCCCTTTCATACTCAGTGCTTGCTGCTCCCAACCCTGGTATTTTGTCCAGGACATCCTTGATCACTCAAGGAGCTCCACATGCACATTCCAGCCTTAGTCTGATTTCCAAGCTCTACTCTGATGTTTCTTGCATTTGTGACCAACAGGAAAGTCCAAAGAGGTTTTTAAGAGCACATAAGGTTTTTACTTACCTGAGCAGATGACACCAACATCCTCATTGTGCCCGCAGTTGTGCCTGCCCCAGCCAGCGTGCCGGCAGTCCCACAGGCGAGATTCCGACCCTTTGCACCGCACATCATCCATCTGGATATCTTTTCCACTGGGCCCAAAGTAGGACAGTCCCAAGACAGAGACAGCGTGGCCACAGTTAAGCTGTTTGCACACGACGTTGCCGCTGTTCATGTTGAAATAATCGTCGCAGACCGTGCCCCATTTGCCGCCGTGGAAAACTTCGACCCTCCCGACGCATCGGTGCCCTCCGGATTCCAGTCGCAGCTGTGGTTGTTTGGGGGCTAAAGCTAAAATGGACAGATAAATCTCGATTTGTTCACTTCTCTGTGTTTATTCTTACCGTTGCCAAAAGCCTTAATATAGTTGTAGATTTTAATGTAGTTTTATATAGTTTTATAGTCTTTTGCATTTAAAAGTAGTTTATAACCCCTGTACCAAATACTTAAGCTAGATTTTAACCTCTGTGTCACATTCTTAAAGCCTGTTTCTGTGCTAAGNCATGTAAGCTTGCATCCCTGTGGCTCTGCTGTGTGCAGGGCCTGATTTACCCTGCTGAGGTAACCAGCTCCCCCCCCCAGGTAACCCTACAGATGTGCCCAGCAGGTTCACACTCAGAAGCACATCCCACCCCCTTACCTATGGGTTTAAGCTTGTCTTTAATCCAGTCTGAAACTTTGTCCCATGGTGTTTTCTGATCTGCAGGTGGTTGCTTCCACCACCTTCCACTTGCTGTGGCAGAGAACAAAATGTATTAGCTTTGAAGTAACACGTGACAATTCTGGGTGTGTTTTATGTTTCGCTGTGAGATGGTACCCATTATGTATTGGTTCATTAGAGAATCATTTAGGATGGAAAAGACCTCCAAGATCACTGAGTTCCAACCCCTGACTGATCACCAGCTTGTCTACTAGACAAGAGCAATAAGTGCCATGTCCAGTTGTTCCTTGAGCAATTCCAGAGATGGGAACTCCACCACCTCTTTGAGCAGCCTTTTACAATGCTTAACAAAGCTTTCTGTTAAAAAACTCTTCCTGCTGTGTGGTATTTTTTGAAAGCAATCCTGTTGCTGAATGAAATACTTTGAGCTTGAGCAACATGAAAAAAGTCTTGTAAGTCCCTAATAGAGAGGCAGGAGAGGTGGAGATGAGGTTTCCTCATGGCTCAGTGGAAGATGATTGTAGACACCCTTATTTCAGGGCAGCACAAAGAGCAAGGGATCTACCCCCAGAAATCCTCATGTATCTTTACTCCCAGTGAAGACATGGACTTCTGGGAGCTGAGCTCTGCCAAATTTCCCTGGGGCAGCAGGAAAGGTTCCTCACCTTTGCCATATGTGTTTGCCACAGCAGCAGTGGAGGCTGTGGACCTCTGTCTATGCAGAATGGGACAGTTTTGGCTGACAGAACATTACAGCTTAAATCTCTGCAAGTGCCTGCTCAGGTCTGTGTGTGACACCCAGATTTGTCTGACTCTGCAGTGAAAAATATGCTATATAATATAGTATATTATGCAGCAAAATGTGTGTTTGATTAAACCAGACCATGGCAACAAGGGTCAGATACCAGGGGATGAAATGGTCTTCAGACCTGTGGTCTGATTGTGTGGATTTGATAATCTGTAGTTTTAGTCACATAAATACTTTGGAAAATCTACTAGTACCCATGAAAGGAAAAAGGATTTATGCTGCCAGGAGTCAGAGTAATGTTTTCAAATAACAGCTTTTTAAAATTATATGCTTGCTCTTTCAGCATTGGCATGCTCTGAAAACCTGTGCATGATTCAATCATTAAAATCAGGGGAAATTTCACCTAGGGGTTTTTTAACTTCCTTTTCAAATTGCCATTTGATCTCCAGACACTCACTGACTTCTATTTTAGTGATAGTAAAGTCTCAGGTTTACGAGACAGGATCCCACGGGGTTTTTCCAGTCAAAATTAATCCAGCCTACATCAGGTCAAATCAAAGACAAAAGTGAATCTGTGGAATAAGGATCAAGATTATATTGTTGCTGGAGTGTTGGGATTTGATCACACTCTTGAAATGCAACTTTGTATTCTCTGATGCTGAACTTTCCTCTGGGCTGTCTTTGCTCTGGATTTTTATATAATTCAATATAAACCACCCTTAATCCACACTCTGTGAAATTACCTCTTTTTGTAAGGAATTGACAAGAATTTTCTCATGGTGCTCACACTGATAGTTAAAGCTCAGAGCATCTAATTTAAACTAACAAGATTATAAGGGAGGTTTTGGGTTATTGTTTGAAGCTTGAAGGAAGATGTCACTGCAGTAGGGTGTATTTCCACCTGGCTCTGGCAGATTGCTCTGTGTTACTTTTCTCTCTTTCTCTACATTTGAAAATGTACAGTATAGAAGAATTTTAATTAAAACTAGAATATTAGAACATGAATCATTAAAGAAAAACTTCCACAGACTATTTGCATGACAGAAGAGAAACACAGAAATATTCTTAATCCTTCTTCAGTCCATAATATTCATAGGTTATACTTTGAAATACAGTAACTTACTATAATACATATTTCATATATTATATATATATATTTATGTATTTTGAAATATATATTTTGAAAGGTAACCTATGGATTTGAACTGAATCTTTGAATTAGAAGTCAAATTAAACCATCAATTCTATGGTTCTAAGCTTAACAACCGTATTTCAGGAGAATCTTTGCCACACTTCCCAGCAAGCCAATCTGTGGTAGTAATTAATTCTGCCTGTAACATTCACCCTGCAAGCATGAAAATATTGTAGAGGCAGTACCTGGTTCCGAGAGCAGAGTCGTGGTCAGCAGGAGCAGCCAGGTGAGACGCACCTGAGGGGCCATTGCCATGGTGGTGGTCTGCTCTAACCCAGCACAGCCTCAGAATTTATACTGAATGGGCTCTGCTCTGCATCAGAGGCGTGTGCTGTGCAACTTGATCTTTCTTCCTGAACTTCCAGATCAATGCCAAGGAAGTGATTTAGTGGGTATTTTCGTTTCTCAGGGTATATCCAGACACCCGGATGAGGAGATCCAGATCACGGAGCTGTTCCGGACTGGCTACTCAGATCTTCCCAAACACCCCCCAGGCTCCTCTGTGGCCCAGTGTTGAAGATGTTGTTGTTCCAGGAAGCTGTGATTTACTTTTGGAGATTAGGCTGTTTGGTAAGGATTCTCATGCTCCCCATTAAGACAGTTTCCAGTTTACAACTATCCTAAACCAGATTAATTTGGTGTAAGAATTGTGCCAAAAGATTAGCATCCTAAAAATGTCAGGAAAGTGTCAAACAAATTCTCTTTGTCTGCCACAGATTAGTCCTGTAAAGAAACAGTTTTCATGTTTTTTTCTTATTTTTCTGACTCCTCTTTAGCTTGTGAGTGAGTCCCTCTAGGGTATTTCAGATCTGCAGTTCTCTCCCTCTCAGTCCCCAGAGCAATAAATCAGCTGTAAGAGATATTAACCAAGGTAAGGCTGGGTAAGAAAAACTACAGCAACCAAGGAAATGGAGGAAAATAGGGCCAGAAGGTGCTACCAACATATTTTTTAAATAAAGGGCAGGAACTAGTAACAGATTCCTATCTACTGTGATCAAAGGATGAGAGGCAGAAGATACTGTAGTGTCACTATAAATACAAATTAATAAAAGACTAGGAGGATGCATGGAATAAACTCATCAGGTAGAGAAAATACACAAGTCATGCTGGATATACTTTGCCACCTGTTTTCATGGTGTTTTCTCAGATTAGGTGATTTGCATGGAAAAAGGGAATCCCACCTAGGAAGGCCCTACAATTTAGCTGGATCAGATTGGCCTCTGTCAAAGCCCTGGATCCAGCAGGATACCTCCAGCCACACAGTTGGTGGTGTCAACACCACCATGGCCTCTGATACCCCAGATGATGCCTCCAGCTCTGCCTCACTCTGTGCTGTCAGGGAGGAAATGGGACTCAGCTGCAGAGAGTTAAAAAAACAAAGATAAATTGTCTTATCTGAACTAAAAATGAACATAATTTCTTTCTCTCCATGAATGCTTTTCTTATTTTCAGAGCACAGTGTGATGTGTCATATCTATCTATTCTTTCCTTCACAGAACCTTGAGCAAACCTAGTCATGCCAAGTATCTAAACTTCCAGTTCTCTGTGTTTTATTTGAATTCAGCATCATTTCCTGAGGTGACTCAGTGAGTTTATGGTAGATCCTTATCAATATAGTTCTCTCCATGCTGGAACAGTGTGGTGGGTACCAATTTTCTTTCAATAATTTTCTCTCTAGGAAATGTAGATTCCTGTGGAAATAGCTGTGTCTGTCTGGTGGCTCAGCCAAGCAGTGTGATCAGCAGTGAAGTTACTTGTCCAAGAAATGCCATGCACCAGGAGCCTGGATGTTAATGGAAAACAAGGACATCATTCACACTCTCTAGCTGTAGGCAGCCAAACTATTAATAAACTAAGCTCTTAATCAGTGACAGCTCTACTTGAACATTGACACAGGAAGAGAAGGTGTGGGAAACAGGGCTGAATGCAAATATCTTTAATATGAAGAGGCATCAAGATTTGCTTTTTTCAGCATTCCTCAGTCCCTTTCATGAAACAGCTCCCAAAGGAATCATTATCCCAAGGAACATGCAGAGGGCTGAGGACTCCACCACCCAGCTCTTGTCTAACAAGGCTGGATCTCACCTCAGGCTGTTTTCCACCCTGTTAAGCAGTAATAGTGGCAGCTACTGGTGGGGGCAAAAGGTCTGTACAGCAAATCTGTAGGGACAGGTGTCACAGTATGACCTTTCTCCAGCATCAAAAGCAGCGTGGCCAGTTGAGGGAGGTGATTCTCCCCCTCTGCTCTGCTTTGTGAGACCCTACTTGCAGTGTTGCATCCAACTCTGAGGACCTAAACATGAGAAGGATGTGGAGCTGCTTGAGTGAGTGCTCCATGCTCAGGGGGCTGAGCATCTCTGCTCTGGAGACAGGCTGGGAGAGCTGGAGTTGGTCAGCTTGGAGAAGAGAAGGCTCAAGGGAGACCTGAGAGCCCCTTGCTGTGCCTAAAGGGGCTCCAAGAGAGCTGGAGAGGGGCTGGGGACAAGGGCCTGGAATGACACGGCAAGGGGGAATGGCTTAATAGTGAGAGAGGGAGGAGTTAGATGAGATTTTTGGGAGGAATTCTTCTCTGTGAGGGTGGGCAGGCCCTGGCACAGGTTGGGCAGAGAAGCTGTGGCTGCCCCAGCCCTGGGAGTGTCCAAGGCCAGTTTGGATGGAGCTCTGAGAAACCTGGTCTAGTGGAAGGTGTCCCCACCCATGGCAGGGGATTGAAACTACAGCAGCTCTAAGAATGCTTTCAACCCAAACCCTTCTATAAATCTATGATTAGAAAGGAAGTGGTAAGATTTCAGGCCGGGGCTAAGCAAGCAGACTAATCCTGTGTGGCAGGAACCTGCATTGATGACAGTAGTGCTGACCTTTGTGGTCTTGGAAGAACAAAGCTGTTTCCCAGAACATCTTATTACAGAAATCTATCAAAATCTGCTCATAGAAAACAAGCAGCATTTGTGTGGCATGAAAGACCTTTACACTGGAAGTTGAGTGTTAATCTGTCATCATGGAATGAAGCTTTGCTGCACTGGCTAAACTACTCCTCCCTGGTAATTGTGCTTTTTTTCCAGCTTTTTCTGACTCCATACGAATTTGTGTGTATTTTTGTGAAATCCAGCATCGGACTATCAGGGAAATAGCATGGATCTCGTGTGGGATCTGTGTGTGCACACACAGACAGGGGTACAGGGGGCATGTTCTCCATGGGACAGACGTCCTGCTAAGGGGCCAGCTCTGATCAGGCAACTCCTCCAGCATTTGCAAACAAAACTGAGCTCACCAAGGCATTTAAACGTCTGGTTTTCATAGAAAATCAGTGTTATAATTTCCACAAGGATCTGGGACTAAAGGGGCTAAAAGCAGAGGGGAAATGTGACTGTTCTGGAGGTTGCTGCCACTGGAGGGCAGGGAGACACTGTCCTTGGAGATTGTGCACGGGGCTGGGAAAGACGCTCCCACATTACAGTGCTTTTGTGGAATCCCTAAAGCCATCTCCACTTCAGCAAATACATTTAAAAGTAAGCAGAGGTGAAAATAAACGTTTGCAAAAGAGACAGGTACAAAGAGCAGGACACTTGTTTCCACCCCTTATCTCTCCTGTCAAAATCAGAGTCTATGTCTCTGCACAGGTGGAGACTGGGAGAAACTCTGGCTCATGTGAGATACACACCTATTTCATCTTCTCTTGCAGCTCTTCACTCATAATCCCTTACAGAAATTATATACCACAACACCTGGTATGCACCACGTCTAATATTTGTAAGAAATGCCACTGAAGTACTTTTGAAGGAATAAACTGGGGCTGACTGCCTTTCTCCTGCATGTGTATTTCTCGCACAAATACTTATTTGTATTTCCTCTTCCCTGAAAGAAAGAAAGAAAACACTAGTGTGTGTGAACTCTCAACATGGTGCTCTTTTTTTCATGCTATAGTAATACACTTGTTATTTCTTTATATATATTTACTGCGCTTTTGACAGTATTTCTTAGGCAGCAAATCCTGTTTTTTGCTGAACCCATTATGTTTCCTTCAGTTTGGTGCTGGCCCATGCCCTGCCACAGTGGGGATTTTCACAGTGCCATACAGAAACAGTCCTGGCAGCTCTCTGCCAGTGGGACTGAGGGACCAGTGTGCCAAAAGCTGGATCTCCACACAGGTGAGCAAGAAGGTCCCCCATGAGTCCCCTTTTCTCCAGACTGAGCCACCCCCCACACTCTCTCAGCTGCTTCTCATCAGACTTGTGCTCCAGACCCTTCCTCAGCTCCATGTCCTCCTCTGGATACTCTCCAGACCCTCAATGTCTTGTCATGAGAGACACAAAAACTGACCCCAGAATTTGAGGTGTGGCCTCAGCAGTGCCCAGTACAGGGGGATGGTCCCTGCCCTGGTCCTGCTGGCCACACTGTTGCTGACACAGGCCATGCCCTCTCTCTGCCAGCCATTGCACTAAATCCAAGTCCAAGAAGTTCTGAAGTGAAAGGTATTTTTGCACCCTGAATAACGATTACAGAAAAGGGCAAATCCCAGCTGAAGCAAATCACATCTGTGATAGCATAACCTGCAAACGGGCTCCCTGTATTTATAGTGAATTTATTGCTAAAGTGGAAACTTTCCATCTGAGGCCATATTCTTTGGATAAAAATGAGTATTGAGTGCTGGGTCTGGCTTCCCAGTCCCAGAGGAGAGCTGCCTTGGGATAAGGATGTCACCATCCAGCCTTTGGAAACCCCAGTGCACCCCTGTGAGGGAAAATCTTTGTCAGAGGTGAAGGCTATGCCAAGGTTGGGTATTGGTGACCTTGGCTTCACACTTGGTAGGACAGGTCATTTCATCCTGTTACCCAGCTAAGGCTTTGTGTCAACACACGTTGCTTACCTTGGCATGTGCTGCATTCTTGCAGCTTTTCCTGCTTTTCACTTCCATGTGGACAATGGTCTTAATGAAGAGGTTTTCTCAGCTTTCAGCAAATCCCTTTGACCTCAGCAGGCACCAGGGGCAGAGATCACACAGAGTGCCATCAGCACCCGTGACACCTTTTCAACCTTTGTTATTACAAACCTTTTAGTGCACTGGGGGTGCCAGGGATTGAGGTGCCACTAATACTGCCTTTAAATCTAAGTAGATTTTGATGGTAAAATCATCACGACAAGATGCATGGACTGAATGTACAGTCTGACTAACTCTGCCCAAGTCCCTGGCCATGGCAGGGGGTGGAACTGGTTGATCTTTGAGGTCCCTTCCCACCCAAACTATTCCATGTTTCTGTGTTTCTATGATGACAGTTTATTCCCAGGCGAACACTGGCTATGAAATGAGTAGTAACAAAATAAATTATCCATGTTAGACAAATGTCAGTGGGTATTTGTCTATTAATACATTTGAAATTAAGTATTAAAATCAGTAGAGGCACAATCAAGATTCAACTCAGCAAGACAAAGATGACCAAGAAATGAGATTAGTCAAGTCAAAGAAACACAGTGTGACCATGACTTTCTTATAATTAAATTTTCTTTTCCGCTTGTATTTTAATATCATTTAAGGGCCTTTGAATTTCACTAGGAAGTGAGAAAAAAACTTTGCTGTATGTGAGGTAACTCTGCCCAACAGATAAAATTAAGAATGCTGTTTTATGCAACACCTCTTTTTCTTAAGATGTGGGACTTTTTAGCAACCCGATCCAGTTAAGAAATTTTTCACACACAAAAAGTCCCATCCTTTCCATACTGTGAAAAAACAGATATACATTTCAATTTCATTTATTAATTCTCCTTAAAGTTTAAAAGTCCACGGTTAACCTCATGAAAGCCATGCAAATCCGTATTGCTGCCTTCATTCTGATGAAAATAAACTGTATTTTAAGAGGGCTTCCTTATGCCTAAACTACCAAAGAAATCCAAGAGGTAAATTGATAGTAATTCAAAGAGGAAGTTGCTTATGTTTGTGATAATACTTAACCTTTCTTTGCAAAGCCTGTTTTGCTTCAGAAAATGTCCAACAACTGCAAAATTCAGTTCCGTGCAATACGTGTGTTCTGAAGGTGACAAGAATGAGGACACATGAAACGATGAGCTGTCTTCCCTTGCTAACAACTTGAAACAGCAATGGAGAACAGGACAAGACTTTGCAACTTTTCTGCCATCTGACAGACATTGAAAAAGGTTGCCAAGGTTAAATTTGGGTAAGGACCTAGAACAGCCAGAAGGTCGTGGCATATCCTTCTTCAGAGGGGTCTGGCACAGCTCTGGTTCTTTCTTGTTGCTTCCTGCCCCTGGGCTGCAAAAGAGTTGTGACTCTAAACCTTTGGATTTGGTTTATCCAGATTATCTCACTCAAATAAATGACCTCCAGGAATTCAATAGGCGCTTTGTCAAGGTGAGATGTGGAATTAGGGCCTGAAATTCATGAAGAGTCTCATGTGTGAAAGCTTGTTGGTTCTGTAAGGGCAGAATGTGCCTCAGGATTGCTTTTGAGTGCTCCTCCCTAGTCGTGTTAGTAAGCAAATAGAATTGGTTAACAGAGATTACAGGTGATTAAAAGATTGTGATAGTAGAATAACAGTATTGGATGGACTCTGAGCGACACTGGCTAAAGTGCTCTAAAGGGTTTTGAACCTTAGTTGGATGGAAGTTTGCCATGTCAAATATTGATTTTAAAAAAAAGAGGGAAATTGTCTGCACAGGACAGAGGTCTGGCAAAATTATGGCTGTGAAGAGAAGCAAAACACAGTTGAGAAATGTGTTTTCTAGTTCAGGGGAGCACTTTTAGGCTTGATAAAATTAAAAATTCATTGTGACTCTTCTTGGTCAAGCAAAGATGTTGATGTGTACACGAGCAAACAGCACTGGCATCGTGATGGCTGTCACACTTCTCTCTGTTCCACCCTGTGTGAGAACACTCCACAGATAGATCTCATTCCCCCTGCACTGCAGATCACCCATGACAATATTTCTTGGGCTGTGAGTAAAGTTTGTAACTGTGCAAATCGAGTTCTGAAACACCAGAACATGTTGATATTAAATGCAATTACACAGCTGTGAACGTAAAAAGGTCAGTCACTTCTAGGTGGAGTTTTCAGGCACTGCAGTAACCAGTACATCAGGGAAATGGGGTATTGCACATCGTGCTGAAAATATTATTGAAACAGTAAGAAGCACCTTGTTTCAAAACTATTGCACCTGTCTATGAGAGAAGCCAGACCAGTTTTGAAATACATCAATTTCTGATGATAGGGTGAAATGTGAATTTTTTGAGGTGTTAGTGATAAAAAAGTTGTATAAATGAGGCAATGCAGTCACTGAAATAAAAATCCAAGGTAAATTAAAATGAAAACAAAGGATGTTTGATTACTACAGAGAAAACATTACTGGAAGGCAAGAAACTGAAAGAGCAGCAATGGCCAATATAATTTCATACAATGGAGATACTTTTAATTTCTAAAAATATTCTAGTAATTTTTTTATTTGAGAGTTTGCTTCTAATATCTTTAAATTTTAAGTAATTATTGCTTGAAGCCCTTTTCTTCTGTGGGACTGTGAAACGCTTCCCTTGGTGTATCCAAAGGCAGTCACTGTCCTGGAGGAACCATCCAGGGAGAAAGGATTTCCAGGGCAATGGAACTGCCTTATCTGCTGCGAAACAAAATGCTACACTTTTTTTCAAAATGCAGTGCCAGAAACCCTGCAAGACTGTAAACATCCCAGCCTGTATTTCAAAGAGCTAATTTCCAGCTTGATCTGTAAGTGTCATCCCAGTTGTCAGACTCCACTGCCTTCGGGAAGCTTCTGGATGAATCTTTGCAGTGTTGGCAGAGAGCACTCCACTTGTCTTCCCCAACAATGCATTCCTTGCCAAAATCCAGTGGACTTCTGAAACAAAGAAGGCTTGTTTCTCACTGGCAAGGCTCAGATCAAGTGTTTACTCTACATGCTGAATGTACAGCTCTCAAATGAACGCTGCTCACTCTGCCTGAGAGCTTGAAAACAAACTGAAGCAACAGGTTTTGGCCACCCTTCTGCAACTGGGGCTGCACAGGTGGCTCCCTGAGCCTGAGACTGGGCATGGCAGCATCCAGAATTTGGGAAAGAAGGCTTTGCTTTGCCACAGAGCATCATTTAGGTTGGAAAACCTCTCTAAGACCATCAAGTCCAGCTGCTAACCCAGCACTACCAAGGCCACCACTAACCCACGTCCCCAAGTGCCACATCCACACAGCTTTTAAATCCTTCCAGGAATGGGGACTCCACCCATACCCTGCAAACCCTAATTAGCTTCCTAAAATCTCAATCTATTTGTTATTAGCAACTGGAAGATGAATCTACTTGCTTGCTATGAGATGCAGAAACAAAACAGTGTTTATTTATACCCAATTATAAATATTTTTATAGTGGATTCTTGGGAAGGAGAACTGCAGAGTTGAATTATCTGCTTCATAATCTCAAATGGGAATAGAAAAATAAACAAGACTGCAAAGCACAGGAAATTCAGCAGACAAACAAGCAAACAAGGACTTTGTTTGAGCTTTGCTTCAACCCCATTGCTGGCCAAATAGGTGGCCTGGTAACACTGGGAACAGCATAATGTCAGGAACCTACAGACCCTGTGCAATTATTTACTAAAAATATGTATGTATCTGAAACTACATTGCTATGGATACAAAAACAACACTGTGCCAGCTACTAGGAAGAAAATTAACTCTATCCCAGCCCAATCCAGGGCAGTGATGGAGCTCAGTCATTACTCTCTCTCCCAGCACAGGTTGACACTCAAAGGGTTTTTCTCATGATGCTGGAAACATGTTTAGTTGGTGCTGAGATGGTTAGTTGAGTACATGCTATTGAGTGAATAGGTACATACTACATGTTTCAGTCATGACAGACACACTAGAAAGAAATAGTGTAATACCAAAATCAGATGGTAATTCAAAATAAAAAGCTGACAAGTGACGATTGGTTGTCTTCTGTAAGGGCAGAGTACATGACAACATTGATAATCCCCCCGGAACCTCAGTTAAAAAGATCAAGGGAAGTTTCCTCCACGTGCTCCTGGTTCTTGACATCCTTGTGTTTGCAGGCACCAGGCTTCACTATGAGGTTGGAATAACACTGATCCCCTGCAAAATAAACAAAAAAAACAAAAACAAAAGGCCAAATAAACCATTTTAGTTTATGTTTTGGCTTTAATTCTCTGTATTTTTAACTAAGGCATGAAAGGCAAAAATTTCAGGTCTTGCTTTTCATGTTTTCATGCACCAATGATAAATGTTTATGTGGGATTTGGCTGTTTGCATTTCCAGCATATTTCAGTCTGATTTATGAATGCACGTAAGACATTCTGAAAGGCTGGATAAGTCCTGAGAAGCAAAACTCCTTACAACCACAAAGCATTCAACCATGGAGGGCAAAAAAAATGAAATAATTTTGTGATCAGCAACCAAAAAGTAATAAAAATTGAACAAAATCTCTTCCCTCTGGAAAGCAGATAGGAAATGTCTTTCAACTTTTAAATGACATTTTGGTGAGAGGTGAAATATCTGCCGGCTGAGAATTGATCTCTTGGATGAGATTTATGGTTTGGCCTGGTTTAGGGTGTCTTCCAATTGATTTGAAAGCCTTTAGATCAGATCGTGTGATTCAGCCTTAAATATTGCAAAAGACCCATCTTTAACAGCTCAGTGCCTTTTGAATACAGGCTTGTTCAACATAGAGAAGTGAAAACTTACTGGGAAAAAAACCCCAATTTTCAACTAAAAAGTGCACCTAAAGAGCAAGCAGAGAAAATTCCTCCCCATGGCCAGAAGGGACAGGACAAGAACTCGTGGTCTGGGTCAGCAGGAGTGAAACCTGAGCACAGACATTGTGAGAAGCCTTTTCTGTGGCAGTGCTGGTTTCAGTAGCGAGTCTTCTCTCAGAGAAGAGACTGCCCAGGCAGGCTGGGATGTGTCTGTTGGGAAGGTGTTGGGCTGAGTGTGCAGAGGGAAGATCCATCCTTTTGTTGCCCTCGATGTTCTGTGGATCAGCAGCCCCTGTGATGGAGAGGGAGGTGGCACAGGGGTGGCTGGCAGGGAGGATGGAGACAGCTCGGTGGGATGCAGGCTGTGGTGTCCATGGGGACAGGGGAGCAGGAGGGAGGGCAGGGCTAGAGCAGGGATCTCAGGGACAGGAGGTGTGTGTCATGGGGAGATAACGGCATGGCAGGAGAGAAAAGAGCAATAGTAGTTAGACTAGAATGATTGGTTAGATTTCTCTAAGTCTCTCAGGACACAATGTGCTCTGTTGCTTCTTAGCTTTGCAAATACCTCTGTGATCAGTGAGGAAACAGGGATTATTTCAAGGCCTTTCCTGTGGAGTTTGGATATTTTTTTTCTTTCCCTGCTAAATTTTATTTAACTTTTTTTACCCACCCTTTGCAGTTTAACCATTAAAATTCCTTGCTGTAGCCACACACAGAGAGCTGTGTCCAACACTCACACAAAACAGAAGTACCTCACACCTCTTCAATACATCATGTTTCAAAACAAAACTGATGGGCAGAAAGTCAAATACTGGAAAGTCAAATACTCCATTGCTTGAAATTTTTAATCCAACAGACCACACTCCTCAAGGCAGTAAAATATTTGTTTGTACTTTAAGCACAGAGACATTAATTTAAAAGACAAAATAGATTTATTCCTTTGTAAACATTCATTCCTTTGATTATAAATTACATTGCTCACGTGATAGATTGCTTTTAGCTTGGAAATATCTGCATTTTATAAATAAGCACAGTCCCATTATTGTTTCAACAAGAAATTTAGCATTAAAAGCAATGCTCAAAGTAATTAGAATATTTCATAGCTATAGTTCCAGTTGCCACAGTAAGATCAATTTTTACATTTCCTTTCCAGACATAACCCTTTCTTTCCCAAATTAAATCTTCCTTCCTTTTAATAAACCTTGATGTATTTCTTGGTACCTCATTCACATTTTCAGTCCAGCTCACAAAATTTTGAGGCATTAGATAAATGGGTTTAGGTTGAGTTGATGAGACAATTAAAGAGGAGAAAAATGATAAAATCAGTGTACTAAGCAACCTGTGGCATGAATATTGAAATTATTTCTTAATCCTTTAAGAGATATTAGGATTGCAAAGGTATTTTAAAGCATTGCATCAGGCTAGAATTTGTTGTAGATAAAGACATGATGGTTTCCTACAAATGGCACGTGTGACTGTCATCAGTGAAGCATTTTGGCAGCTTGTGACATGTGATGTTTGCCCTGTAGTCATTTAGTGGGTGATGCTGACCTTTGATCTGACATTATCCCATTTGAAAGCAGTTTCTTTGGTGCTGGTCTTGCAATAAAACCATCAAGAACAAAACTAATGTCTGCCTGGATGGTGACAGCACCAAGGATTGGTGTGAGGGAGCTGTCAGCAGCAGTGGGAACCGCCTGGGGAGGAGGCACAGAAGAGCCCAACCCTACAAGTGAAAGCTGGTGGGGTTTGATATCAGTGTGTTAAAGATCAGGGCACAAAATGCTCCTGCACTGAAGGGAGGGTCCCAGACTGAAGTCAGAAAGAAGCAAACTCCTCACAGATTCTTTGCTTTCAACTATTGGGGCAGGCTTTGTATTGGCAGGGATGGCAATCAAGTAAACTTCATAAAGAGAAGATAACTAAGGGAATGAAACGTTCTCAAGAAGGTAATGAGTTTTATCCCAGCTCGTAATCATGTAATTGTGGGATCATTTAGGTTAGAAAAGACCTTTGCTAATTACACTCTTACTAATATCTCTCCTCTACAGGGAATAAAAAAGTTAGTCTAATGCTTGACATGGCTTTACTACAATATCGAGTCGAGCTGTTAAACTGGCACTGACAAGTCCACCACTAAACCATGTCCCCAGGTGCCATCAGATCACATAAGCAGACTGGAGCTAATTAGTTCAATTCAAGGAGTTACAGCACTAAAATGATTTACAGGCAATCTCCCTTTGGACAGTCAAAGCAGTTACACATTTAAATATGCAGGTGAAAAAAGAGGCTTGCAAGGAGTCGATCCCTTCCTTTTTAGGGCAAAGTTGGCAACAGCAGATTTCAGTGGCAGATTTCAGAAATGCAGAGCTATGGCTTTTCTTTAAGCCTGAAGTCACCTTAGAGCAAATATGAGAGAAATTTATTTGGCTTTAGTAGTGTTGCCACTCTGAGCAGCCCCTTCTCGGAGCTGAATTGGTCCAACAACCACGTCCACTTTCTCGTCAACAGAACTGGCATCTCTCCTGGCCCTGCTGGTGCAGCCCCGGTAGCAGTGGGAGGAATAGTCCCCGAGCCTGCACACCACCAGCTCACACTTCAGGTACACCGAGGGGTGGCGGCTCATGAACTCAAAGGCATTGAATTTGAACCGAGCGAAGTGGCTGTCAGGGGAGTAGAATGTGGTGTAGGAAGAATCTCTGGGACACCTGGAAAGGAATGGAAAACTGAATTAGTCCTCGTGGATGCACACATGCACATTCTTGCAAAAATACAATAGATTAAAATGTATCATAGCCAGGTACTAAGAAAAATGAGACAAAAAAAATGTAACAGTCATAATATATAGACTTATTTAAGTCCTCTGAAACAGCTACAGCATTGACAACTCTTCTTAATTTTTTCCCAAGAAAAGGATATATAAGAAGAGGGAAGAACAGACTCTTATTAAGATCTATGCTATGCAGGGAATTAAAAAATTAGTCTAATGCTTGACCTGGCTTTACTGAAATATTTAACTCCTTTGATTACAGGTTCCTGCTGCCAGTTTTCACTCTGTCATTTGCATCACTCCCACTATCTGAATTTTGGTTATAGGACAAAGATGAAGTAATTTAAATGAAATGTTAGTAAGATCTAAATGCAATTTCTTATTTCCAGGCTCATACTGGTAAAACAAGAACAATCAAAGACCCCTCTTAACAGTCTGTTGATAATGAGCTCTAACCCAACTCAGATTGGTGCTATTCTTTTAAATAAATGCAGACCACTTGAAGAAAGCTCTTACCCATTCCTGACTATGTCGTAGGCCAGGGTGTTAAAATCGTGAGGATCGGGTGACGCCACACACGTGTCCACAAACACCTTCAGGTTTGGGTCTGAGCTGCGAAGACAAGCTTGAAGGTACAAATTTTGGTTCAGGTCAATGAAGTACGGAGAGCTGCGCACTTGCCGCGAGAACGCTGAGGAATCATAAAAGGTGATGTTCATGTCATAGCTTCCAAACTGATATTCATGCACGTCTATAGTGTCCTCAGCAGCATACATCACTTGCTTCCATGTCTTCTGCAGCATTTTGCAGCTGATATGTAAGTTGATATTCTTTTTCCTCTTGATTATGTACCCAGAAGATGTGATTTTGATCGTGTTGGAATAGTCGATTGTATCGTTGTTCTCCTGTTTAACGTGCAGTTTAAAATGAAGAATTGCATTTTTGTCACATTCCATGTCAGTTAAAAGTTCTGATAAGCTCAAATATGCATTTTAAAAATGTAGGTTCATCTTAAACACTTTAAACCAAGGAGCTTGATGTCGGCCTTTTCTGCTCACACATTGTAAATTGTGTGTAATTAACCAGAATTCAGTAGAGGAAAACTCTGTTAAATCCAAGGCAGAGCCACGACATCGAACATCTGTACAAACACCAGTTGTGTCATGCTCAGGCATTCCAAAGCTGCATGGCACTTACAGGACTACACCTACTTTAAACCACAGAAAGTTCCTATAGCCTTCCCCCACGCTTTCCCCCCCAAAAGCTCTTTCCTGTTAAGCACAGCTATTCCCTAAGGCTTACAAAGCTGAAGCACTAAAAGCCTCCAGGTCTCATTTGCCACAATGGCCCTTCCATGACTCTTCTCTCAGTGGGTCCTGCAATTCAGAGCGCCCAGCAGTGACTGTACCTCTTGTATTGTCCCGCAGCCGTCGTAGGGAATGTTGAACACAACCTCCTGTGGTGTGATTGTTGGTCTACAGTGATTGTCATTCAGAGTCACCATCTGGGCTGAGTAGCCTTGAGACTGTAGGTAGTCTCTGCTCACCACTGCGTGCATGTAGTCTGGCAAGCACAGAAGGGCTGGCAGCAGCAGAAGATACGATATATTAGTGACTGCAGGGATTTGTGAATGATTAAAGGTTGTAACTGAACCAAATGTTGTTTTCTTAATTTAGGAGTCAGGCAGTTCACACCCCAACCCATTATATTTCACACACATCATTCAATTTCCATAAACATCTTTATATTTACACAAATACTTATTTTGCAAACAAAAAGCAATAAATAAGGTTGTCTGTTGAGAAACACCGAGCGAGGACTTACTGGTGTTGTGGTCTGCTGGGATGGAGGAGTAATGAGCCTGAAACCCTCTGGAGGAGTATCCAGAATCGCTGTGAAAGCGAACGGTCATCATGTTTGAAGAGGACACGTACGTGGGAAAGGAACCAGAACAAAGTCTCCCAAGAAGTGGGGAAGAGTGTCGAGGCCCATCATAGATTTCAATGTAGTCACGCTGGCACGTGCTGCTTTGCATCCTGGTGAACAAACATCAGCATCTTGTCAAATGCACTTCAGAAACTCTGACTTCACTGCCTAACATGTGATAAAATCTTTCAGCATTTAAAGTTTTCACAGCAGAGGTTTGATTTAGTTTCTATGTAGCTGTAGCGGAAAATTGTGAGTAAAACACACTACAGTAATCCAGATTTTGATCTGGTCTTCCAACTGCCGGATGTTATGGAAAGTATCTTTAAAATTGGGAAGATTGCCAGTTTCAGATAAGTTTTCAGAGTTTTCAGGTAAGTTCTAACCTTGTTATTCGCCCAGGGAATCAATGTTTTACTTACGCAATATCTCTAAATGTGAGTGTAACACGGAAATTGCTCTCTACTTGTATTTCCCACTCGCAGTCAGCGTTGTTTGGATAACTTTCAGGGTAGTGGGGACTCTGCAGCATCCCAGAGGAATCTGAGATCGAGCCACCACAAAAATAAGGTGCTGCGGAAAGAAATGGAAGAGAATTTACTTACAGTGACCTCTCTGAAAGTGCACTTGAGCTGTCTCATCCACAGCTGTGGAAAGGCAGGTCCCCTGCTGACTGCAGGTGATATTCTGTGTGAGCCAAATCAAAACAAATATTTGCTCTCTTCTTTAGCTTTACTTTCATGTTGGATTTGGATTTCCTTGGCACATCTGTGGTGTCAGACTACCCTCTTCAGGCTGGACTGGAGACACCTTGGTGCTTTCCTCTTCTCCTTTTTACAGCTGAGGTCTGATTCTGGGAGGTGTCATGACAGTCTAAATGGAAGTACCTTCCTCAACAACCACCCTGCTCTCCAGTTACTCTGCTGCTCCTAAGGACTTTGGAGGGTAACTATCTTGCAAGTCTTCTGTAATTTTATGGACTCAGACTGAAATAAGCACTCCAGGCTACTGGGAAAAGTCTTAAATACAACTCATTTCTTCTACAAACATAACTGCAAAACACTTTTGTGTTCCTGCCAGCATGAATGGCATAATTCTTGTTAAACATACAGATAATCCTTGAAGTTTTTCTGTAGGGAGGTGAACACAAGCTCAGAACTTAAATCCTACAAGATGTGACACATTAAACCTGACAACCCATTTTATAGTCCTGCACAGGAACAGCCACCAGTACAGTGCATAGCTCCCTGCCTCAGGATTTTGGGATTCACAGGCTATTCCAAGCTTGGGAGCATCAGCTGTATCCAGACATTGACTCTTCCTCTGATTAGACTGGACAGGCTCTAGCAAAATTCACTTCTCATACTATTTTCAACTGTAAATGGTCAAGCTCTAAATGTAAAGTTTGTTGTCTAAGGCAAAAATATAAAAAAGACCATAACACTTCTAGTAAGCAGAAGTGCCTAAGATTACACATTGCCATACTTGAACACCATTCTTCCAATACTGATTAATTAGAAATTAGAGATTTAGACAGTATTTCCTAGGCCTTGACTGAGCTGAGGAGGCCAGCAAGGAAATGGCATGACACAACCAACCAGCATAACTGCAAAACAAGCCTCACAAATGCAAGTGGACATCACAGCCTACCTAGGAGTGATCACACAAGTTTAAAGCCATATTGTCACAAAACCAACAACAACAAAAAAAAAAGTGCAAAAAGAAGAGACACAGAAGAGAATTACCTGGTGGAGGTGTTGGGGTGGCCACAGGAGCTGTGGGTGTGAAGGAAGAAGAGACAAAAATGAGATGTGTTTCTCATGGGAAAGGTGCTGGGGCAGTGGGTATGGGGATCATGGGGAGGAGGGCAGGGGGATACAAGGGGTCAGGCCATCAGCTCCACAGGAAACCCACTTGCCTGCACTGTCCACACCTGCACAGATGACACTGGCATCCTCCACGTGTCTGCAGTTGTGCACACCCCAGCCATTGTGCCTGCACCTCTGGAGGGAGGGCTCATCCCCACGGCACTGCACGTCGTCCAGGAAGATGCGCCCGGATCCCACGCCGAAGTGGGCAGTCTCCAGGGCAGCCACGGCCTCCCCACAGCCCAGCTGCCGACACACCACCTGGGCATCCTGCAGGTCCCACTGGTCATCACACACCGTCCCCCACGTGCTGCCGTCGTACAGCTCCACGCGGCCCTCGCAGCCGTTCCTGCCGCCCGACAGGCGCAGCCTGGCACCTGACACAGGAAACAGGGTTAAAGACCCACCAACCCCTATTTGTCCCCAGATGGGTTCCTATGACATGGAGCCTGCATGGTTGCTGCAAGGGCAGGGATGGGTCTGGTGGGCAGGAATTACCCATGGAATATGGCATGTCTGCGGTGGGGGATGGAGGTACAGGGACAAGTAAGAATTTGGTGCCAATGATAAAGGCTCCAAGCAGAGAGAGCACATGCCATGCACCCCAAATTAATCCCCTTCTAAGGAGGCCCTGTCCTATGAATCCTATGACATACTATGGTGGTCTTTTATAGAGTTGAAATGACCAGTGTGACTTGGCTGTTTCACACAGCCATCTGCTCCCTCAGCAGGAGCGCCATGTTCATGGAGACCTATCCTGAATCTGATGAAGCAGGCTTCTTTTCTCCAAACAAAACCCCAGTCCCAGAGAATGTCCAGGAAATAGCTCTGGTACTAGCCATGCAGGAACCAAAGAGGAGAAGGCACAATAATCCCTGATAGCGGTGCTCCTGATTGCACTGAAAGGAAATCCCTCCACAGACAGTTTCCTTCACCAGCTCTCTATAAAGTTCCTGGACTCAATCCTAAGCACCCCATTTGCCAGCTCTTCTCCATGTTCTGCTTGCATCTTCTCGGTGGACTGGGGTATCAGGAATGCTCTCACGGGAGTGGCCCATGGCTGAGTGACTCCCTGAAGTGCAATCAGGTCTGGAAAGAATATCAGGGGCACTGAGACCAGTCAGTGATCATCGAAAGGGTTACCTGGTGTGCTCTTCTCTGCTGTGTCAGTTGTTTTTTCTATGGGGATCACCTCTGCTGGGGAGGACACGTCTGGTATGGCAGTGGATGGCACTGTAGTGGTCATCTCCAGTGGGGTGGATGTCTCTGTTAGGGAGGTCATTAGTGCAATGGCAATTGACGTGGCAATGGACAAGACAAGCAGAGCTGGAGGGCTAATGACGCGAGAGAGTGTGAAGCTCTGTCCTGCTATGGTCCCATCCAGACATCAGCCTGATGTGTCTCCAGTCCCGCCCCATCCACCCCAAAGAATGAACCCACAGCCCTGCTCTTTGCCACCACACTGAGTCCCTACAGCAGGAAGTGTAGAGAGCCTGCTGTGCTCTGGCTTTCTGCAGCAACAGGGCTTTTGCATGACATGGACCTCAGCCCCAGCAAGAAGAAGGACCCAACTTCACCTCTGTGTCCTGACTCTCCCGAGGGAGGTCAGCACAGCTACTCCCAGAGAACAGATCAGGAACCCACTGAGAATGACATATGAAAAAAGCTGGTAGTCTTTCCTGCCCACACACCTGCACAGATGACACTGGCATCCTCCACGTGCCCACAGTTGTGCACTCCCCAGCCGTTGTGCCTGCACATCTGGAGGGAGGGCTCATTCCCACGACACCGCACGTTGTCCAGGAAGATGCGGCCAGAGCCGGCACCGAAGCGAGCACTGCCAGGGGCGCGCAGGGGCTCCCCACAGCCCAGCTGCCGACACACCACCCGGGCATCCCGCAGGTCCCACTGGTCATCACACACCGTCCCCCACGTGCTGCCGTCGTACAGCTCCACGCGGCCCTCGCAGCCGTTCCTGCCGCCCGACAGGCGCAGCCTGGCACCTGACACAGGAAACAGGGTCAAAGACCAACCAACAGAACACCCCTCTGTTCCCACATGGGATCCTATGACAGGGAGCCTGCATGGTTGCTGCAAGGGCAGGGATGGGTCTGGTGGGCAGGAATTACCTATGGAATATGGTCTGCCTGTGGTGGGGGATGGAGGTACAGGTACAAGTAAGAATTTGGTGCCAATGAAAAAGGCTCCAAGCAGAGACAGCACATGCCATGCACCCCAAAATAGCCCATCTTCAAGGGCCCCCTGTCCTATGACTCCTGTTATATCCTGTGGTAGTCTTTGATTCAGCTGACAACACCATCGAAACTTTGCTGTTTCACATGGCCTTCTGCTCTGGGGGCAAAAGCCCCATGCCCATGATGACCTATCTTGTATTGCAAAACATTTAAGGTAACACTTTTCCTTTTCCAGTCATATATCAAACTAAGAGCATATCTGCTCTTGTAGTATCCATGCAGGAACTGGAGGGTTAAAGCAGAATTATTCCCCTTGTGCATTGCCCTCTGTTGTAGTGACAGGGAATCTGTCCTTGGACAGTTTGCTTCACCAACAGTGGCTACAGAGTTCCTGGACTCAAGCCTCAGTGCCCTCCCCACCATTTCCCAAATCTCCTGTGTACTCTGCTTGCATCCTCCCCATGACCTGGCATGCCAGGAATGGCCTGACTGGAGTGGACTAGGGCTGGATGACTTCCTGCAGTGCAATCAGATTCGGGAAAGAATGTCAGGGGCAGTAAGGAGACCAGTGAGTGAGAGTGGACAGCATTACCTGGTGTGCTCTGCTCTGCTCTGGCAGCTATGGTTGCTGTGGGGTTCACTTCTGCTGGGGTGGACACATCTGGTATGGCACTGGATGGCACGGTGGTGGTCATCTCCAGTAGGGTGGACGTCTCTGTTAGGGAGGTTGTTAGTGCAATGGCAACGGACATGGCAGTGGACAAGACAAGCAGAGCTTGAGGGCTAATGACGCGAGAGAGTGTGAAGCTCTGTCCTGCTATGGTCCCATCCAGACATCAAACTGATATGTCTCCAATCCCACCCCATCCACCCCAAAGAATGAACCTACCTCCTGCTCTTTGCCACCACAAAGATTCCCTACAGCAGGAAGTGTGGAGAGCCTGCTTTGCTCTGGCTTTGTGCGGCAACAGGGCTTTTGCATGACATGGACCTCAGCCCCAGCAAGAAGAAGAACCCAACTTCATCTCTGTGTCCTGACTCTCCCGAGGGAGGTCAGCACAGCTACTCCCAGAGAACAGATCAGGAACCCACTGAGAATGACATATGAAAAAAGCTGGTAGTCTTTGCTGCCCACACACCTGCACAGATGACACTGGCATCCTCCACATGTCTGCAGTTGTGCACACCCCAGCCATTGTGCCTGCACCTCTGGAGGGAGGGCTCATCCCCACGGCACTGCACGTCGTCCAGGAAGATGCGCCCGGATCCCACGCCGAAGTGGGCAGTCTCCAGGGCAGCCACGGCCTCCCCACAGCCCAGCTGCCGACACACCACCTGGGCATCCTGCAGGTCCCACTGGTCATCACACACCGTCCCCCACGTGCTGCCGTCGTACAGCTCCACGCGGCCCTCGCAGCCATTCCTGCCGCCCGACAGGCGCAGCCTGGCACCTGACACAGGAAACAGGGCATGGGTTGAGGGTCACTCTGACTGGCACACACACACCCCTCCCCTCCATGGTTGTTTTGGAAATTTTGTTGCTGTGACCATGAGCTGGGGTGCTGCAGACCCTAAGGGACCAGGGGAGGACAAGGACTGAGCAAAGACCCCGGGTATGAAGAAGGCAGATTTGCCCTGTCCAGGGACCTGCAGCTGGGAGCCCATGGGAGCTGCCTACAAACAGGGGTCATCAAGGCAGAGGGTCATTGGCAGAAAATTCCTTTCCAACCTTTCAATTGGACTCCCCTGAGGGAGACAACTCATGCACCCTGAGATGTCAAGGGCAGAGGGGACAAGTAGTCTCGCATTGAGCAGGATCAGACCAGCAGGTCCTCTCTCTTCTCTTTTCGCGCCAGACTGGACCTTGCTGTAAAACTGGGCATAGGGTTGGTGAGCAGGAATTACCTGTTGTGTCCAGCTGTTGAGCAGGAAAGGATGGAGGGGCAGCTGAAATAAAGAAGAGACAGTGAATGAAAGGACAGTAAATGCAGCAGACTTGTGGCAGTGGATGGACATGGATGTGGACATGGTCATGGACATGGACATGGACATAGACATGAAATGCCAGACTGGAGGAATAAAGGGGGAAGACAGAATTAGTCCTGTCTTTTGCCCGTCCAGACACCAGCTTAACATGTCCCTAGTCCCGCACCATCCTCGCAATGAACAATCCCACAATCCTCCTCTGTGCCTCAACACTAAGTGCCTACACCAGAAAGTGTGGAGAGCCAGGTGTGCCCTCTGCGTGCAAACGTGGGACTTTTGCATGACATGTCTCCAGCACCAAGCAGCAGATGACCCCAACCTCACCTCTCTTCTGTGTGTCAGCTGAGGGAGGTCAGCATGGCTACTCCCAGAGAACAGATCAGGAACCCACTGAGAATGACATATGAAAAAAGCTGGTAGTCTTTGCTGCCCACACACCTGCACAGATGACACTGGCATCCTCCACGTGCCCACAGTTGTGCACTCCCCAGCCGTTGTGCCTGCACATCTGGAGGGAGGGCTCATTCCCACGACACCGCACGTTGTCCAGGAAGATGCGGCCAGAGCCGGCACCGAAGCGAGCACTGCCAGGGGCGCGCAGGGGCTCCCCACAGCCCAGCTGCCGACACACCACCCGGGCATCCCGCAGGTCCCACTGGTCATCACACACCGTCCCCCACGTGCTGCCGTCGTACAGCTCCACGCGGCCCTCGCAGCCGTTCCTGCCGCCCGACAGGCGCAGGTTGGTACCTGACACAGGAAACAGGGTCAAAGACCAACCAACAGAACACCCCTCTGTTCCCACATGGGATCCTATGACAGGGAGCCTGCATGGTTGCTGCAAGGGCAGGGATGGGTCTGGTGGGCAGGAATTACCTATGGAATATGGTCTGCCTGTGGTGGGGGATGGAGGTACAGGTACAAGTAAGAATTTGGTGCCAATGAAAAAGGCTCCAAGCAGAGACAGCACATGCCATGCACCCCAAAATAGCCCATCTTCAAGGGCCCCCTGTCCTATGACTCCTGTTATATCCTGTGGTAGTCTTTGATTCAGCTGACAACACCATCGAAACTTTGCTGTTTCACATGGCCTTCTGCTCTGGGGGCAAAAGCCCCATGCCCATGATGACCTATCTTGTATTGCAAAACATTTAAGGTAACACTTTTCCTTTTCCAGTCATATATCAAACTAAGAGCATATCTGCTCTTGTAGTATCCATGCAGGAACTGGAGGGTTAAAGCAGAATTATTCCCCTTGTGCATTGCCCTCTGTTGTAGTGACAGGGAATCTGTCCTTGGACAGTTTGCTTCACCANATGTCTCTGTTAGGGAGGCCATTAGTGCAATGGCAATGGACATGGCAATGGACAAGACAAGCAGAGCTGGAGGGCTAATGACACGAGGGAGTGTGGAGCTCTGTCCTGCTATGGTCCCATCCAGACATCAGCCTGATGTGTCTCCAGTCCCGCCCCATCCACCCCAAAGAATGAACCCACAGCCCTGCTCTTTGCCACCACAAAGATTCCCTACAGCAGGAAGTGTGGAGAGCCTGCTGTGCTCTGGCTGTGTGCAGCAACAGGGCTTTGCATGACATGGACCTCAGGCCCAGCAAGAACCCAACATCACCTCTCTGTCCTGACTCTCCCCAGGGAGGTCAGCATTACCTGATGTGCTCTGTTCTGCTCCAGCAGCTGTTGTCACTGTGGGGGTCACCTCTCCTGGGGTGAACACGTCTGGTACAGCAGTGGATGGCACTGTGGTGGTCGTCTCCAGTAGGGTGGATGTCTCTGTTAGGGAGGCCATTAGTGCAATGCCAATGGACATGGCAATGGACAAGACAAGCAGAATGGGAACACTTATGTGTGAAGAGAGCCTGGAGCTCTGTCTTGTAATTTTGGGAGACTCCCTGCAGTGCAATCAGATGTGGAAGGAAGATCAGAAGCACTAGGTAGAATGGTGAGTGACAGTGGAGAGGATTACCTGGTGTGTTCCTCTCCTCTGTGACAGCCGACGCTGCTGCAGTGATCATCTCCTCTGTGAGGGTCCTCTGCTCTGTGTCAATATTCTCCACTGACGTGGACAGCTCTGTTAGGGAGGTCATTAGTACAATGGCAGTGGCCTTGGCATTTGACATGGAATGCCAGGCTGGATCACTAACGCCTGCAGAGAGCGTGGAGCCCTGTCCTGTCATACGCCACACAGACACCAGCCCAAAGTGTCCCCAGTCCTGCTCCATCCCCCTCACTCTGTGGTCACACAGTCCTGGTCTTTGCCACCTCCCTGAGCACCTCTGAGCCTGGAGAGTCTGCTGTGCCATCTGTGTGCAAAGGGGCTCTTACATGACACATATTCACCTCATGGGCAGGAGAAAACCCCAGAGCTGCTGCTTCACCCTAGCACTACTGAGTGAGATCTGCACGGCTTCCAAAGGAGGGTACCAGAACCCACCCAGTGCAACCTCCTTGAGAGGTGCTGATCTCTGCTGCCCACATACAAGACTCCTACAGGAAGGTTAGACAGCAGGTTAATAAAAAATTATTTAAGCAAGAAAGGAAATTATTTAATGACAAGCACATTATAAAATGAAACTGTGCCATGTATGTGTAGCCCTTCAATGTGATGGACAAAGCCTCTGCTGACCTGTGTGCAGGAGGAAAGCAGAGCTGTGGCTCGAGCAGATCACCAAGACTTCAGGGACACAGCCTGGGCATGTCTTTTCCCTAAACTGATGTTCATGAGGCTACTATAGAGCTGCCATATGAAAACTGCCAGTCAGATGAATTGCAGCTCTGGAGATACTGTGCGCTGCTGAAAGATGAGAAGCAGTGCACTACTTTGCTTAAAATGATGTCAGAACTAAGCTCCATGAATCCTTCAGGAAAACTAGAGAATTGTACTGAAAGCAATATCCATTCTGTATTTTTCTCTATAGTTTATATAAATTAATTAGAATTTCTCCTCTTCCTCTAAAATTTTTAAGAGAATTTTAAGGACCTAGAAGCCACACCTGCACAGATGACACTGGCATCCTCCACGTGCCCACAGTTGTGCACACCCCAGCCGTTGTGCCTGCACATCTGGAGGGAGGGCTCATCCCCACGGCACTGCACGTCGTCCAGGAAGATGTGGCCGGATCCCACACCAAAGTGGGCAGTGTGTGGGGCATCCAGGGCCTCCCCACAGCCCAGCTGCCGACACACCACCCGGGCATCCTGCAGGTCCCACTGGTCATCACACACCGTCCCCCACGTGCTGCCGTCGTACAGCTCCACGCGGCCCTCGCAGCCGTTCCTGCCGCCCGACAGGCGCAGGTTGGCACCTGACACAGGGCACAAAGTATGGGTGAGGGTCACTCTGACTGGCACACACAGCCCCCACCTCCCAGACTGTCTTGGGCTTCTTGCATCAGTGATCTTGAGCTGGGGTGGTGCAGAACAAAGGGATCAGGGCCAGACAGGACGTGAACAAACACCCTCTGACAAAGAGAAGGCAGATTTGTCCTATCCAAGGACATACTTCTGGGAACCTGTGGGAGCTGCCTGAGGGCAGAACTTCTCAAGGCACTGCGTCATTTGCAGAAAAACCCTCTGAACCCCTTGAGAGGCACTCGTCCTCTGAGGGGGACAACACATACACCCTGGAGATGTCAAGGGCAGAGGGGACCAGCAGTAATGCACTGAGCAGGATCAGCCAAGGAGGAACCCCCTAATCTCCTATAATGCCACACTGAGCCCACTGCAAAGTTGAACCTAAGCTGCGTGAGCAGGAGTTACCTGTTGTGTATGGCCACTCAGCAGGAGGGGTTGGACGGAAGGCTGCAAGAAAGAAGACACAGTGAATTAAATGGCAGCAAATGCAGCAGGCTTGTGCCACTGGATAGACAAGGACATGGACAGGGACATGGACATGGACATGAAAAGCCACACTGGAAGACTAAAGGGGGAAGAGGGAGTGGGTGCTGTCTTTCCCCAATCCTGACATCACCCTGACATGTTCCCTGTCCTGTCCCAGCCTCCCAGTGAACAATCCTGAAATCCTGCTTTTGCCACAACACCGAGTGCCTACACCAGGAGGTGTGGAGACACTGTTTTGTGCTCTCCATGCAAAAATGGAGCTTTTGCATGATATGGGCTTCAGTCTCAGGCAGCAGTAGACTCCAACCTTGTCTCTGCACTGGCTCTCCCAATGAACTCAGCAGGGCTGCTCCCAGCAGACAGATCTGCAACCCACTGAGAATGACATGAAAAAACGAGAGGTCCCTACTGCTNTGCTTTTGCCCCAACACCGAGTGCCTACACCAGGAAGTGTGGAGACACTGTTTTGTGCTCTCCATGCAGAAATGGAGCTTTTGCATGATATGGGCTTCAGTCTCAGGCAGTAGTAGACTCCAACCTTGTCTCTGCACTGGCTCTCCCAATGAACTCAGCAGGGCTGCTCCCAGCAGACAGATCTGCAACCCACTGAGAATGACATGAAAAAACGAGAGGTCCCTACTGCTCACACACCTGCACAGATGACACTGGCATCCTCCACGTGCCCACAGTTGTGCACACCCCAACCGTTGTGCCTGCACATCTGGAGGGAGGGCTCATCCCCACGGCACTGCACGTCGTCCAGGAAGATGTGCCCAGAGCCGGCACCGAAGCGAGTGCTGTCGGGGGTTTCCACAGCCTCCCCACAGCCCAGCTGCCGACACACCACCTGGGCATCCTGCAGGTCCCACTGGTCATCACACACCGTCCCCCACGTGCTGCCGTCGTACAGCTCCACGCGGCCCTCGCAGCCGTTCCTGCCGCCCGACAGGCGCAGCCTGGCACCTGACACAGGAAACAGGGTCAAAGACCCACCAACCCCTATTTGTCCTCAGATGGGTTCCTATGACATGGAGCCTGCATGGTTGCTGCAAGGGCAGGGATGGGTCTGGTGGGCAGGAATTACCTATGGAATATGGTCTGTCTGTGCTGGGGTTGGAGGTACAGGGACAAGTAAGAGTTTGGTGCTAATGAAAAAGGCTCCAAGCAGAACCACTCCATGCCATGCACCCCAAAACAGTCCATCATCAAGGGGCCCCTGTCCTATGACTCCTGTTATATCCTATGGTGGTCTTTCATTCAGCTGACATGAGCATTGTACCTTTGCTGTTTCACATGGCCTTCTGCTCTGGGGGCAAAAGCCCCATGTCCATGCCTTGCCCTTGGTGGCAGTGAGAGGGAATCCATCTCTGAAAGGTTTCCTTCACTAGTAATGGCTACAGAATTCCTGCACTCAAGCCTCAGTACCCACCCACTCCCACCCTGCTGTTTTCCATCTCTACTGTGCTCTGCTTGCATTCTCCCCATGGTCTTTGGGTGCCAGGAATGGCCTGACTGGAGTGGACCAGGACTGGGAGACCCCCTGCAGTACAGTCAGGCTGGAAGGAAGATCAGGGAAACTAAGGAGACCAGTGAGTGAGAGTGGACAGCATTACCTGGTGTGCTCTGCTCTGCTCTGGCAGCTATGGTTGCTGTGGGGTTCGCTTCTGCTGGGGTGGACACGTCTGGTACAGCAGTGGATGGCACTGTGGTGGTCGTCTCCAGTAGGGTGGATGTCTCTGTTAGGGAGGCCATTAGTGCAATNCCCAGAGCCGGCACCGAAGCGAGTGCTGTCGGGGGTTTCCACAGCCTCCCCACAGCCCAGCTGCCGACACACCACCTGGGCATCCTGCAGGTCCCACTGGTCATCACACACCGTCCCCCACGTGCTGCCGTCGTACAGCTCCACGCGGCCCTCGCAGCCGTTCCTGCCGCCCGACAGGCGCAGCCTGGAACCTGATGCAGGAAACAGGGTTTGGGTGAGGGTCACTCTGACTGGCACACACAGCCCCCTCCCCTCCCAGGCTGTCTTGGGCTTCTTGTCCCAGTGATCTTGAGCTGGGGTGCTGCAGAACAAAGTGACTGGAGGAGGACAGGTGAAGAGCAAAGACCCTGACCACGCAGATGGCAGATATACCCCATCCAAGAAGCTGCTGCTGAGGGCCCCGTGGGAGCTGCCAGAGGGCAGAGCTGCTCAAGGCACTGGGTCATTTGCAGAAAAGCTCTTTACACCCCTTCAGGGTGACCCATCCCTGAGGGAGACAACTCATGCACCCAGGAGGTGGCATAGGTAGAGGGGACAAGCAGTCATGCAGAGAGCAGGATGAAACCAGCAGGTCCTCTCTCTTCTTGTGCCTGGTTGGATCTCACTGCAAAGCTGAACCTAAGCTGGGTGAGCAGGAATTACCTGTTGTGTATGGCCACTCAGCAGGAGGGGTTGGACGGGCAGCTGCAAAAAAGAAGAGGCAGTGAATGAAAGGGCAGTGAAGGCAGCTGGCTTGTGAGAATGGACTGACATGGATGTGGAAATGGACATGGACCCAGGCATGGATATGAAAAGGTGGTCTGGAAGACTAATGAGGGAATAGAGTGTGGAGGTCTATCCTGCCTTTCCCGCATCCAGACACCAGCCTGACACGTCCCCAGCCTGCCCCATCTTTCCACCTCTGCGATCCCTCAGTCCTGTTCTTTGCCCCTTCACTGCTCTTCCTTTTCTCTTTCCCGAGGGAGATCAGCATGGCTACTCCCAAAGGAGGACACCAAAACACATCTGGTGTGACCTTCGTGGGTGCCAGAGGTCCCTGCTGCCCACACACCTGCACAGATGACACTGGCATCCTCCACGTGTCTGCAGTTGTGCACACCCCAGCCGTTGTGCCTGCACATCTGGAGGGAGGGCTCATCCCCACGGCACTGCACGTCGTCCAGGAAGATGCGCCCGGATCCCACGCCGAAGTGGGCAGTCTCCAGGGCAGCCACGGCCTCCCCACAGCCCAGCTGCCGACACACCACCTGGGCATCCTGCAGGTCCCACTGGTCATCACACACCGTCCCCCACGTGCTGCCGTCGTACAGCTCCACGCGGCCCTCGCAGCCGTTCCTGCCGCCCGACAGGCGCAGCCTGGCACCTGACACAGGAAAGAGGGCATGGGTTGAGGGTCAGTGTTGGAAAAGAGATCAGGATCACTAAGGAGACCAGTGAGTGAGAGTGGATAAGGCTACCTGGTGTATTCTGCTCTGCTTCAGTAGTTGTTGTCACTGTGTTGGTCACTTCTGCTGAGGTGGTTGGGGCTGCTGTGGAGCTTAGTGGGACTGTGCTGGCCATCTTGAACATCTCTGTTAGAAAGGTCATTAGTTCAGTGGCAATGGATATAGCAACAGACAGGGCAAGCAGAGCTGGAGCACTAATGGGGGAAGAGAGCATGCAGCTCTGTCCTGCTGTTCTGGTAGTCTTCCTGCAGTAAAATCAGGTCTGGGAAGGAAGTTCAGGGACACTAAAGAGAACAATGAGTGATAGCAGAGAGGGTTACCTGCTGTGCTCTCCTCTACTGTGATAGTCATTGTTGCTGCCATGGTTGTATCAGGCTGGGTGAAAACTCGTGGTAAGGCAGTCGTTGGCACTGTGGTGGTCATCTCTGGAGAAGTGGACACCTCTTCTGTGGAGGTCATTAGTTTGATGGTTGTCACCTCTGGGGTTGTTTCTGGCACTGTGGTGGTTGTCTCTAGGGTGGATGGCTCTGCACTGGAGGTTGATGCCACCATCGTGGTTGTCTCCCATGGGGATGTTGTCTCCTCTGCAAGGAGTGTTGATGCTGAGGTTGTCATCTCTGTAGGAGGTGATGCTGTTTCTGTGTATGGTGCTACTGCTATGAATGCTGCCTCCAGTGTTGAGGCTGCTGGCACTGCAGAGGTTGTTGGTGTTGCATCAGCGTCTTCTGTGAACATGGAAGAAAACCACCCCACACATGAGGACTGTGCTTGTGCAATGGATACATCTGTGTGTTAGCTACAAGCCCAGCTCCTCAAGGATGAAGTGAAATCAAGACAAATTGCTGTGATGGTATACGCTGTCTTGGCTGGGGTCAATGGATAGAATGGAGTTGGGTAAAAGCTGGTTGAAAATTTTTCTTGGAAATGGCATTTATAGCTGGTGACAGCAGGATAAGGGACTGGTGTGCAAATAAATGGCACTCAAAGAGACTTAAAAACCACTGGTGTAGGTAGCATTTTCTTCTAGTATGGATTCAGCCCACTAGGCTCTTACTCTCTGAGAAAATGTAGATAACATATATATATATATACATATATATATATAAAACACCTGAACAACCTGTTCTTGTCAGCCATGTCTCAGATTGTGGTCAGCTGTTGGGAGAAAATAAGATAAAAATTGACTACATTATCTTAAAAACTAATGGGAAAGTAAAATGGGAAACAGCAAGGTGACAGACTGTTCAAAATGGATGGATAGAGAAATGTAGAGATAATAGGTATTTATGGACCTAAACTTGCAGGAAAACTTGAAAAATATGAAAACAATGCAAAGTGAATTGTCAGCTATGACAGTTTGGACTGTGAAATTATAATGAACCTATTAAGAGTTCATCTAGCCCCATTTATCCCTGATGAACTTTGCTTATCAAACATAACTGCCTTTAATTTCTACTTGTTTCCTTATTGCCCCTGCCAGGTGATTAGATGGAATAAATACTCTGCATATTGCAATGTATATCTGGTCCCTGGGGTTTTAATTTGGGTTACATGGATGAGTAAGCACAGTTTGTACGTCATCCTAGTGAAGAAACCTGAGTCCATACTGGCTCTGCAGGGTCAGCAGAGTGAAAAGACAAGGTTGTTGGAAGATCAGGCTCTGCTTGCTGAGAACAGGCCTTTCCAGAGGGAGTGTGCCCTTCCACAGATAGAGAATTCTTCATAATGAAGTAGAAAGAAAGGTCAGACATACGTCTGGTACAGCTTTTAGTCTTGAATGAATGAAATATTATCTAGTAGGAGAACGTACCCTCATGCTGACACACAGAGATCAAGTGCAATTTATAGCAAAAGTGTTTAGAAAAGAAAAACATGACAGCACCTGAACAGACAACACCAGCATCTTCATAGTGGGCACAGTTGTGTATCCTCCATCCGGAGTGATTGCACCGCAACAAGGACATCTCATTTCCATTGCACCTCACATTGTCCAGCAGGATGTTACCAGTGCCTTGCCCAAAGTATGCGCTTCCCAGAGCTGCAATGGCCCTGCCACATCCCAGCTGCCTGCACACAACCTGGGCATCGGCCAGGTCCCAGAAATCATCACAAACCGTCCCTGACTGTCCTCTGTAATAGATCTCGACGCGACCTTCGCAGCGGTGCCTTCCGTTCAGCAGCCGGAGATAGGGCGCTTTGGGAGAGAGGGAATGGAGCACAAAACAGTCAGACAAATAAACTGGAGGTGACTGTAAAGAGCATCTGTTCTGTCCTCTTGCCCCGTCATCCCTAGAAGGTGCTTGCCCAGCCCAGTATTAAGCGCCTATGAGGGCAGAGGTTTATTCACACCTTTTTTCTTTCCCCCTTCCAGATCTCAAAATGAGCTGCGTGTATTTCACACAAGATTCCTGTAGTAAAGTTAGACAGCAGACTAAGCAACAACTGTTTAAGCAAGAAAGGAAATTCTTTACTAATAAGCAAATTACAGTAGGAAAGCAAAGGAGAAACCATTCATTTCAATATCTGAATGAAAGATAATTAAAACTGTATGAAGAAAATAGCACTAGAATTTATCTTCTTCCTCTAGGACTTCTAGGAGTGTTTTAAGGACTTAGAGTCCACACATCACAACCAAATCCTATTGATTTGAAGAATAATTTTACTGAAAGAATTCTACCAAATGTTCTACAGAATGGACAACGATCTCAACAGGATTACAAAGGTTTCAATAGGAATTCAGTGGCTTTATTTCTTGTATGTAATTGAAGTGTTACTAGATTTTTTAAATGAAGAAATGTATCATGCATGCATCTGATTGTTGCATTCATTCAGGTAAAACACATCTGCTTTTCAGTTTGAGTTAGCTTGTTTAGATGTTATGCTCTGAGCAGTATGGAAATCCTGATTTTATAGATCCATTTTTGGTGAAGACGTTTATTAAAGGTTTTACCACCAAGTGTAAGACAGCAAACAAATAACTTAAGATTTACAGTATTTACGCTTCAGAAACCAAAACATGCAGGCTGCACTTGCTATCATTTGCTTTTCTGCCAAATACATATTTGCCTTGTTATTAAACACTAAGTCATCCAAAGCAAAACAAATCTCAGGAGTTAACAGCTCCAGGATTTCTTCACAGCACCTAATTCTTTGTTATTGGACTAGAAGTACAGTCAAGACGGTGACCAAACTAAATTTTGTCCTGATTTCTATGCATTTTAAAGGGAGAAGCTACAACAGTGCCCCTTGACTTATATCTGATTTATTTCTTCAAATATCTACTTGAACATGCACATTTTTGGACCCTGATCATAAAGGTTTTGAGAGGTAACACAGCAAACCTGGCAAAAAGTCAGTGAGGGATTAGGAAATTAAAGCTGACCTAAACCAGCTTTATTTGCTTTCATTCAAGGTCTGTCACCACTGTGAGAGCCCAGCCATCAGCTGGGGATGCAGTTAAATAGGTTGAGTCCTGCCTAACACTTCAAATGTATCAAAAACACAAAAGCTTGTGACTGTACAGCAAATAGTCTGCCCCAGAGAGACAGGGGCAGGGAGCAGAGAGAAGCAGGGCAGCCAAAAAGAAATGGTTTATCAGCAGGTAAGCAGAGGACAGATGAAGAAAATTGGATGAGGTGGATAATGGCAGTAGAAATTCTCATCATGATGCTTCAATAACTCATTAGAAAAGTCGCCAGCAATATTCTAAGATATATATATATAGAACTCTTTAGCTCAAAAATGTCACCCAAATCACTTAGGAGATAGATACTAATCACGTAAGGAAGAATTCAATGACCATAAAAAAGTTGAACTAAAAGCATTTCCTCTCTCTCATTATTTTCAGATGTCCACCATTTACCACCAGTATTAGAGTAAGAAAAATTCATTTTTTGTGATATCTCATTAAATTGTACATACAACCCAGAAGAACCAAATAGTACAAGCAATATTAAATATATAGCATATGTATGTACATACAAACTCTGGAGTAAATGCACATTTCAAATAAACAAATAAACAATTCTGTCCATAACTCTTAGATCAGAGTTCTGGAACTGGAAGAGTGACCAGTTCATAACATACTCACAGACACATTTCTTGAAATCATACAAGGCACTAAGGTGGGTAGGACCCTGTGGCAGCAAAATGAACTCCACTAAATGGTTCAAAACATTCTTACCATTCACTCTGAAGATTAGTTTCATCATTTTAGTAGAATAAAACTGTGTTATCTTTTTCATCTAACTCCCCCTTTAGTCTTTTTTCCAAACCAATATCAAAATGAATCTAATTTCTGTTCGTGAAATCCACAGAGAGACTCCAAGCACTCAATTCTTTATGCACCCTGGAACCAGCCTAAGAGTTTTACCTGTTTTGGCCTCCAGAACTGCTGGACCCAACAGGAGTAGCCATGTCAAAACCGTAGTGGTACCCATCTCATGCAGTGCTGTTGGTAGGAAGGACCTCAGAATATATAGTCTCTATTTCTGAAGGGGAGTGGCGCTACGGGTTTCTTTTTCTACAGAAGAACAATAAAACAACCACAGCCCTCTGATCTGAAACAAACATATGTTTGATTAGTTATTTAATATTTTGAAACTTCCTGGGTTTTGCAAAAAGATAATATTTCAAGAGTAACATTTTCCATTGCCTGGAAGGAAACACTTATGCTACCATAGCTTTCGCAATCATCTCATTGTACAAAAAAACCACAGAGCTCCTGTCCAAAGATACCTTTCACTTCTGGCTGATGAAGCTCAGTATTTTTATTTCACAGGGAGATTCCTTAGCAAGTATTGGGATGGTAGTGAAATCTGGAAATTTAACTGGGCTTCCTCCAGCAAAACAGTAACAGGGACTTGCCGACTAGTATGGTAAGTCTTCCTGGGGACTCAGGAATGTCCTAAAACTTCAGCATACTTTAAATAACATAAGATTAGACTTGATGGCTCTATTCAAGTGTGACTGGGGGGTCTCTGAAGAACCTTGCAGTTGAAGTCAATCCCTTCAGCCCCTGTATGAACCCATTCCTTTTTGGCACATTTAAATTCAGGACGAAGCTCAAGTCAAAATGCAGTGAGAGACTGTCAGACTGGGAAAAAATGTCAGAGAATCAGGGTCAGCTGATAACTCTTTGAGGAAATGCTGCAAAAAATCAGCAGATTTTATGCAGAATTAAGAAAATTACATAGCTTGTAACTTAATTTTATTCTAAAATTTCCTTTAATCCTTTGAAGCAACAAATGAGGGAAAAAATGTTCAGATTTCTATGAAGAAAATGTCTTAATATATTGTTTGTTTAATTTTGCATAGGGACAGTTACAGCTGTGACATTCTTTGAAGAATGAATCCAAAGCTTTTCCACAACATGAAATAACACCTAATTCTTTTTCCCCAGTCTCTTGCCAGAGTGGTTACTTTCCTCTCTTTCTGTGTTTTAACAATTTAACAAGAAAAACCTGAAGGGCATCCTTACAATGAAAAGCCAGAATGTCATTCTCCATCTCATTCCCACCTTTACATCCATCGTGTCTTGGATGGAATTATCCCAAGTTAAAATTGCTGCCGTATACAAATCTATTGCCTCCAGGAATTGTCATCAAGGATGAAGACCAAAGCTCAAAGGAAAAAGACAATGGCCTAGAAGGCCTTTCCATAAAAGCCCATGTTATTGGAATGGAAGAAGGAAGTGTAAAATACAAGAGGCCAAAGATAACGTTGGAAGCCTTGAAAGTGAACATTGAAAAAGGTAAATACGTTTCTGCTTTATCCAAACAACCACATTCGCACATGAATGAGGATATGTACACAACACCTGGTATTCACTATTCATGTTCTTCTGGGTTTGACACCTTGACAAGAAGCAGAAAAAATCGAGTATATTTGACTGGCCAATCAAACACTGGAATCAGTGAAGCGAGAGTAAGTGATGGCTTGCAATTCTTCTCCAAACTCTGGTAACCACTGAAAAGGGTGAGGAGGAAGGGGAACAGAAAAGGGATTCCCAGGTGGTTCAAGTGTAAGAAAACATCTTAAGCTTCCCAGGAAAAAGAACAATATTGATTAACTAATTCCTCACTTCACTCTTCACTAATAAATTCTTAATTTCAAAAATCTACGTATTTACAGAAATCTTGATCATCAAACAATCTCTGCATGTAAAAATAAATTAATAGCATGTTCCAATTAATCTTAATTATTTAATTTATGCAAATAACACACAGCACATCTTTTCACCCTTCTGATTGACTAGGTAAGTCTCTTGCAGTAACACATTTTTGTTCTCAAGGAATCCTGGCAGCTTGAGGTTTTGCCCAGGACAGCAATCTGTGAAAGAAGCTACACTGAGCTTTGAAAACACTTTCTCTTCTGCTGACTATTGTGAGGACTCTTTGCAGACTGGGTTTTTGTGAGGTCTAAATGAAAACTATTGAAAGAACAAACAAGATTAATCCCCTTTCACACATAACTACAAGAAATAATCTGCACTGGAATAAGGGTATCCACAGGATACCCTTGCACAAGGAATGATAGTCTTAATCCAGGTGTTATGAAGCTTAGTGTAATTTATTGGATTTCCTGATGGCCTCTTGGGCTCCATTGCCTGTGTAATGTGAAGGATGTCATTGCAAACTGATCTGCATTTGGTCAGTGGGGAGGATGCGAGTGGATCTGAACTGCCCACCACTGGATTTACTGGTAGATTTCTTTAATGGTGCATGGGGGAGACAGGAGATGGGAAGGAAGGTCTGTGGCTGTGGCAGAGACATCAGTCACCAGGCATATGTAATTTGGAGCATGACCCTTTCTTCATCATCAAATCCAGTCCTTGCTATGCTGAGATCACTGGATTCCTCTGAGTCTGGCCAATCTCTGGTCTGCACAACAGGGCTTAGATGAAAGGCGGGTCACCCTCCTGGATTGCTCTGCCCTTCAAAGGTGGCCGTAGGCAAAAGGGAGAGGAGGACCCTTAGTCCTTATTCCTCATGCGTGGAAAACAAAACTCACTTACGCTTTCTCTGTGCAGTGCAAATCCCTCCTTGCATAATCCCTTCTCCACAACATGGAGAGGTGATGAGAGGCCTGCGTGGAATCACGAGGAGAAGGCAGCTTGAAGGAAGAAATGGAACAGGCTGTAATGATGATTCCTGTCAGAGCCACCCACATCCTCCTTGTCAGGCCAGGATGTCACCCTGGAGTACAGCTCACCTTCCTGACACGTCACTGCTTTGACTCTGGCTCACTTCACACTTGGTACATTATGCTGTTCCAAATGAACTTACCTCTTTCATATCTGGCTGGAAAACAGGAAAGTCTGAAGAAGGGCGTTTCTCAATCAATACCAATGACCTTTCAACCTGTATTAAGTAGCTTCTTCCAAACAATTTCTTCCTTTTTTATTGTTTTTATTTTGTTTTTGCATGGGGATAGGAGACAGATCACACTTCCTTACAGTAACTTACATACATTCTCTCCCTCCCCTCCCTTACAGGTGTAGAAATGTGCAAGAGCAAGAGCAGGAATCGTCACTTGGAAAAGTTACTTTGTCAGAAATCATATTTTCCAACCTGATAACGTGTTAGCCAGGAGTTCAGACACACAAGTGGCATGTTTGCAAGTACACAAGAAGAAAGTATTGCTCAAAAAAACCATTTTATTTCTGCTTGTATTGCACATTTACATAACGGATTTGATTACATTCATCCTCTATATAAAAATCTTATAAATGGTCTATCTTTGCTCAGAGAAACATCTACTTGGGAAGAACCATACCCTCAAAGTAAGGAACGCTGTACAGGAATAATTCCTTATGTGCATTATTGTTTATGGCTCATTACTGAGATTTTTTGTTTGCAAAGAAACATTTCTGTTGGACTATTTCCCAGAGTATCTCATAGTGCTACACGGGTGTTTCATCTGCATATCAGCAATGTCCAAAGAAGTCACTTCTTCCTCGAGTCACCTAAACCAGACTGACACTCAACTGAGATGCCCTGAAATGTCCAGCATTGAAGACACCTATTTGAATGCTCGGGTGGAAAAATCAACCCTTCTTTATATTTTAAGTATATTTGGACTATATTTTGAAGTCAGACTGCATTATAAGCTCAGTTCATGGCAACATCAGTCATAATCTTGATACAATACATTCTTCAGGGAAGAAGAGTTGCCCTTCACACTGACTGCAAACACCAAATACGGAAGCAGATGGCTGGTGAAAATACCCTTCCACCTGCAAGCCTGGGTTAGATTATCTGATTATATGGGATGGGTTTCTGCAGTTTACGCTTCAAAAGAAATCCTCCCACCGTGAGAAGAGCAGCAGCTCCCAGCACCACGGCGGTGACAGCCACAGGGGCGGGGGAGCTGGCAGCGGGCACCGAGCTCGGAGACTCCCCTTTTGCCTGCATGTCAAAGGCCAGCCCTGTGCACGAAAGTGAAAGAGAGAGGTTTACATTTGTTCTCCTGAGCTGCCTGTCTCAAAGGTAATTAGATAAAGAGAAGCTGATTTAACATGCTGTAATCTGGGTCTAATTAGACACCAAACTGTTTTACTGCACTTTGGTTCACAAAGGATTCTGCAGACAAACAAAATTAATAAAGACTATGTCAAGAAGTTAAAGAGCAACTGAGACTCTGCAATGATTACCCTCAAAGACCACAAGTTGCCATTTTCTGGTCGTGGAATCAGCAAATACAGAGCATTGGGAAGCAACGTGGCAAAGGGGACCTAGAGTTTGTTTCTCAATAAATAAGAGACATGTCAATCAGACTCCCCTGAAAGAACAGAGTCTCGGTTCAGGGCTACAGTATCTGCAGGAGAGGAAGAGAAAGAACCAAGTGAGGCTCTGGTGGATGAAGGAGCTCCAGTGACCCAGTCCCCAGAGTGGGAGTATAAAATCAGTGACCAGAAACACAAGGACAAACTCAGACCCACCTGGAAGAGTGTCACACACGATGTAATCTGTGGTTGTGGTATCTGCAGGAGAGGAAAAGAAAGTAACAAATGAGGGCCTGATGGATGAAGGAGCAAAGCCAGGCTTTCTCCCAGTGCTGGGCATGTTGGTGCCACACTTTCACATGGAGAACAGACAGCTTGGGGATCTGAGCAAAAGGTGTTGGCCCAAATACCATAAAATCAGAGGAGAAACTAAAGAAAATCTCCCACATAATCAACATGTTCTGAAAGCCATCCCCAGCAATGGAATCACTCAGAGAGGTCCAGTGTGTAGGATTTGAACAGAACTAAGAAGGATTGTTTTTAAAAAAGCGTTGCAATACGCAAATGACAGAGCTCACACCTCCAAACGAGTAACTAATACACTCCAAAATAATGCCTCAGAGAAAGAGAAGAAAAGACACAAACCTGGC
>VXBX01004995.1:5184-21597 GCA_013400415.1 Scytalopus superciliaris
TGGTATTTTGTTAAGGTTTTTTTTAGGGGGGGGGGGGGGGGGGGGGGGGAGGGGGGAAGAAAAGGCGTAAAAAGGCGGAACTTGCTGTTGTGTTTTGTCTCGGCTGCCAGGGGAGGGGAGGGTCCCCCCCCCACCTCCAGCGCAATTTGGGGCTCACGTGACGCTCCTAAACCAATGGGCACGAGCCGTCGGTTTAACTATGTTTAATGTCAGATAGCAATAAAGTAGAAGCTTTCGGTCAGGCCCGCGGAAATGGGCGAGCACAACCTCCTTAATCCCGGCTTTGTGGGACCTCTGGTGAACATCCACACGGGAGACACCTTCTACTTCCCTAATTTCCGCGCCTCCGGAGGGCAGCTGCCCGGTTTGCCGTCCCTCTCCTACCCCCGACGGGAGAACGTCTGCTCCCTGCCCTGGGCATCCTCGGAACCCTGCAACGGGTACCCTCAACCCTACCTGGGCAGCCCCGTCTCCATTAACCCTTCCTTCGGCAGAGCCTGCGACCTCGCCCGGGTGGAGGAGAGCAAATGTTATTACCGGGAAACCTGCTCCGACAGCAGCGGGCTCAAGAGGGAGGAGAGGGGCAGGGACAGTGCCTTGCTGCCCCTCGAATCCGGCCTCCCCAATGGCATGGGGGGCAATTTCAGCAAATATGACTATCCGACCAGCGAGGCGGTGCCCCACGACCCTCCGTCCTGCCAGTCCTTGGAGTCAGACTCCAGCTCTTCCTTGCTCAATGAAGGGAATAAAGGCACAACCGGCGAAGCGGGGGGCTTGGTGTCCCCCCTGAATCAAGGCAGCACTTTAGGCAACGGTGGTAAGACCCGGGAAGGACGGTCTCGGGACTGGATCTGCTCTTGGGAGGGGGGGTTTGCCTGGAAACTTGCCGGCTTGGGGCTTCTCGGGGGTGTAATTCCTGGGCTCAGCGGTGGGAAGCGGCGTGTCTATATGTGATGAGACCACTAGGGGTAGCACCGAAATCCCTAATGTTTTATTAGGTGGTGCTTCTTTTAAAAGAAAAGGCTATAAACATGTAAATATCCCATAAAAAAAAAAAAAAAAGAGAGAGAAAAGGAAAAAAAAAAAAAAGGAGAGTAAGAGGGAGACGCGGAGCAGGGCAGTGGTTGCGCATTCCTGCTCGGAGCGGAGGCTGCCGGAGCGTCTGGCGGCTTTGGGGGACATCGCGGAGGTGTGTCTGCCCGAGGGGAGAGCAGAAAAGAGGGGGATGCTTAAAAATAACCCCGCGACCTTCAGAGGTGCCATTGGGGAGGGGAGATTTCTCCCTGTTACCTTTCCCGGGAGGGGGGTGGTCCGGGCTTGTCGCCCGCTCTCTGCCCGTCCTTTGCTCAGTGCCCCAATTCCCACCTTTCCCTTCCTTCTGCCTCCAATGCTCTTCCCACGCCTCACCTGTGGCCTCGGGAGGCAGCCGGGAGCATCCCTGAGCACCCACGGCCCCAACAGCCGCATCCCAGGGGGCACCAGGGAAAGGAGTGCTGGGGGTGCCGCTGGGTTTTTTTTTCAGAGAAGGGTGGTTTTTTATTCCTCGCCAAGCGCTCAACTCTCGCTCCCGCCTTCCCAGGTGCTCCTTGGTACCCGATGCACACACGGTCCCGGAAAAAGCGAAAACCCTATTCCAAGCTGCAGCTGGCAGAGCTGGAAGGGGAGTTTATGGTCAATGAATTCATTACTCGCCAAAGAAGGAGGGAGCTCTCAGACCGATTAAACCTGAGCGACCAGCAGGTGAAGATCTGGTTCCAGAACCGGCGCATGAAAAAGAAAAGACTCCTCCTGAGAGAGCAAGCCCTTTCTTTCTTTTAAGGTTTTAAAAGCGGCCGTGTCGGGTGTTATGAGGGAAAAAAAATAGGAAAAAAAACAAAAAACCAAACCCAACCAAAACCCACATAGACTGCCTAAGCGTTCACCCGAGCTTCCAGGACTTTACCTGATCACTCTTAATCCCCCCCACCCCTCCCTAAGAAACCGATGAATAAAGAAATAATATGACTAAATAACCAGTTTCCCTTAAAATATGAAACCCGACAGCGAGAAAAAAACTAGTAAGAATGAGAATGTTGCATCTTCTCCGCCGGGACGGCTTCCAGAGATGCTCGTCGGGATGAAGGGAAGGTTTTAAGAGCGACTTTAGCCGCTTGTCCTTTACCAGGAGCACAGGTAGGGTTTCCGAGCAGCGCCGGGCACCGTCGGGGACCGCCGGTCCTGCTCCCCCCCTGCCCCTTCACCCCCGGCTGGCGGCGAGACGGGACTGAGAGACATGAGTGATCCTGGAGCATCTCCTAGGGCTGATTTGATGTTTAGTGGGAAAGAGGGAGGGGGAAAGAGCAAAAAATTAAGGAATAGGGGCAAAAATAAAGGGTATGGGGAGAGTGTTGTCTTAAAGGACCGACCCTGCATCCTTGTGGAAGATGGGGGTTTTTTAAGTGCACGGTGGGACCCAAGATGGGGTTTTCTCAGTCTAAATTGAGGGTTTGCGACTAATCAGTGTCTCCAGGTTTAATCAGGATCTCTAGGCTTAATCAGGATCTCCAGGCAGAGGAGCGAGACAAAGACTGTGTATATATCCAGTGTATATGGTATATATCTATGTAATATATGAGGTATGTGTATCACACCATGTCCCTGTAGATGTGAGGCTTTGAGGCAGGTGCTGGGATTGTCCTCAACGCCAGAATGTCACAAGGAGAAGGAAAAAGATCCCCCCACCCCCTGAAAACTCTCATAGGAAAAAAAGCCCGAATTTCCTTCCGAGTAAACTGAGCCTTTTGGAGATTCTTTTTTTCCCCCTTCTCTCCTAATTCTCGGCATTTCTCTGCACATCCCCCCTCTTTAAAGAAAAATGATGTTTCTTTGCAGCAGCTCTGCTAAAGGAGTACGAATGCTGGGGTGCTGTGGGATTTGATGACAGGGTAGGACATTAGGTTAAAAAAAATCCTTCTCTCCGGTGCCCTGAAGCTCCAGGAGCCTCTTGGAGCCGCAGCTCGGTGTATCCCCCTCTGCGTGGGATAACTCGAGATGCGTTTTGTCTCCTGGACGTTCTTTCCTCAATTAAACGCAACAACAAAAGGAGAACGCGAGAGGGGTTGGAAGGAAACAGCGCTCAGAGAGATCAGCTGTGAATCACGTTAAAAACCCTGCGGGTTTCTAGCAAGGATGGTGCTTTATTTCCCTCCCTAGAAAGTCCAGCTAATGGACACAGCCCCATCTTCAAGAAGGGGTTTCAGTCTTTGGGGGACAAGGAAAGGGGATCCCTAAAGCTCCTGCCAGGCTTTTCCCCTCGCAGGGCAATAGAAAAAGGCCTGGGAGGATGCGACGCGTTTTCTTTGTACTTGTACTCGCATTTCCTGCAGGAAAACCCACCAATTTTCCGTCTTCCCAATCAGGTCCGTGTTCAAGGCACTTCTAGTTTGGGGGGGAAGCGAGACAGAGGGGATTGGGACAGGGGGAGCCGCAGGTTTAGAGCCCAGGGAAGCTTTGCTTGCTTGGAAATTGTAATTTAGGACAAAAAAAGGGGGGAAAAAGTAGGAATTTTTATTTGAGGCCGAAGGGGGAGAGGGAACCGTCAGTGCGGCGGCTGCGCCGCGCTTTGCTCCATTCGTTTTATATCGGAGGGGGGATTAATTTTATGGCAAAGCAGCGTTTTCTGGGAAGTCTGGATGCTCACCACGTGCTCCCGCTTCCCCGCGTTCATGGTCATGACCAGCAGCGCCGAGGAATGCTTTTATTTACGAGCTGCAAAGGATGGAGCCGACTCCTTTAAAAAAAAAACAACAGAAATCCCTCCCTGGGCTGGAAGGAGCCTTTTCCTTCAGCTTTATTCCTGCAGGAGCGCCCGGCAGACCCTCCTCCCTCCATCCTCAGCCCTTCCCCGTCTCCTTCTCCTTCTTTCCCCCCACTTTATTATTTTTTTTTTTAAACTCCCAACAGGGGAAATGACACGTCTTTATTTCCTTCCAGTTGCTTTTGCAAAGAAAGACCCTCCCCAAGCCTTCCTTCAACGCCGGTTTCTGGGTGAGGGTCCCCTTTTTGCCCCCNAGGGTGATTTGGGGCTGTGCCGTGTCGTGGGGTCCTGGGGGAGGGTGGAATTCCAGGGGGAAATCAAAATAGGGCCAAACCCAGCCGGGTTTTGCAGAGCTGAGCCCCCCAAAGCCCCCCCCCCTCCNAGTGGAGGGGATGGAGGTTGGGGGGCTGAGGAAGGGAGAAACGAGGGTGAGTTACGGTGAGATGTCAGAAATGCTGTGTTGGATTTCAATCCCACCATCGCAAAAAGCAAATCAATCCGTTTCGTTATTCTTCACCCACCGAGGGGCTCTTGTATATCCCCCGAAAAAAAAAAAAAAACACCCACCNTCCCTCCCTGGGCTGGAAGGAGCCTTTTCCTTCAGCTTTATTCCTGCAGGAGCGCCCGGCAGACCCTCCTCCCTCCATCCTCAGCCCTTCCCCGTCTCCTTCTCCTTCTTTCCCCCCACTTTATTATTTTTTTTTTTAAACTCCCAACAGGGGAAATGACACGTCTTTATTTCCTTCCAGTTGCTTTTGCAAAGAAAGACCCTCCCCAAGCCTTCCTTCAACGCCGGTTTCTGGGTGAGGGTCCCCTTTTTGCCCCCTCCTTCCACACAAAAGATCCTCCGCTGAGGGTCTCGCCTGTGCAATAAAGCCCTGGATGTGCTAAAACGCATATATGGAGAGTTCTATCTCTGGATGCTCCAGCCCAACCATGTGCAATGTGGAGGAATGCAATGTCTTGGGGAGATTTATTTTTTGGGGTGNCGCCCTCCCCGACACAAAAGCCGAGACACCAGCAGAAACCCCTGGGGGAAAACGCCGAAGAAAATGAAAATATATGCAATATTCTCTTTCCAGATTGCTTTAAAAAGGCGGCTCGGTGGGATTTCTGTTTGTCCTGTGTTTGTACTCCGTGTCCGTGGCATTGTTTTTTCTGCTTGTATCGCCTAGTTTAGGTTATTGCCGTTGTTAATCTGCATCCCTCGCAGTAGAGTCCATATGTAATGGTTCTTACCTCAAGCTATTCTATGTAGGCTCTATGCAAATGTCTGTTATAGCACGTTCCGGCTTTATAGAGTCATGTAAAAAGTTGCTTCACAATAATAATAATAAAAATAAAAATGTATTATTATGTGATTTCTTGATAATAAATAAAATTGCCCAAACCTCTCCGTGGTGATTTACTGTTTGCTATTTTAAATTAGTATTAAGTTGGAAGGTTAATAAAAGAGTAACGAAAAAAATTATATTGGCCGGCGTTGCCTTCTGTGTCTTGTAGATCATCTTTTGGAGGAAAGAAAAAAAAAAGTAATTAAATGAATGTGTAAAAGGCATTGTAAAAGAAAAAATATCGCTTTGCTGGGTCGCTCTAAATATAATTAGAAAAATCCTGGAGAAACAAGAAGCAGAAGTTAATCTCCGAATTGCTGCTTTAATGAGTTAGGCTCATGCACGGAGCATTAATTGGAAGCAAAACTCCACCAAAACGTTATTTTTTGGGTGTGTGGGGGGGTGGGTTAAAGAAGCTTAAATATGGGTTGTTTTGGAATTCTTTTGTCCGTGGTGAAGGGGACTGGGTGACTCTCCTGGAAGCGGCTCCCACCCCAAGGGGCCTCTGTGCCCGTAATATTGGGGGGTTTCCTTATGGAGGGAGGTCCGAAATATCCCGGGTAGGACTTTAAGACGGGAATGATTCGCGAAAGAGCAGCGCTTAAACTGGAAATATATTGGGCTGCGTTTGGATTCGGGCATGTTGATGCTTATTGTTATGGTTATGGTTATTGGGATCAGCGCTAAGGCATTTCTTAGACGTAAATTCGCAGCAAATTCATTTAACAAGAGGGGGGGAAAAAACCGAACCCCGTCAGACCAATTTAAATAAATTAGATTATCGTGTCCTCGATCTCTCTCTGAGCGGGTATTTATACTGAATGGCTTCTCCGGATTTGCCTTTCGGGGCAGATGCCACACACTCCCCAGAGGAGGGAAAAGGCCTTTTAGGGGATCGAGAAGGGATTCTTAGGAAAGAAATGCCGAAGAAAAACCACGGTGGGTCTGTGGAGATTTCCCCCCCAGTCCTGGCCATATCCAGGCCCAGTAAATCCCGGCTCAGCTCACGCCCCGTGCTGGACACACTGGCTGTGCTAAACCTCAGCCTGATGAATTTAAAATCAGTTTTTCTGCAAAAAAAAATCACATAATTAAGAGGAATTAATATATTTTCCCCTCAGCTTCCTCAAGCAGGATTCTCCAACACCAAAGTTAGGAGGATTCACCCAATCCGGAGCAGTTCCCTCCTTTTTTTTTTATCCTCAGGAGCTGCTTGATTTGAACAGAGGAGGAGGAAGGCAAAAAGCAAATATTTCTATAGGAAGGGGCCCCTTCTCTGCCCCTTCCAGCAGCAAAACCCGACCACCCTCCAGCAAGATTAAAGTTGGGGGATCAGGAGCGGCGGCAGTTGGGGAAATCTACGGGTTTTAGGTTTTCTGCAGAGCGAAAATTCGCATTTTTCACGTAATAGTTGCTTTGTAAACTTGCTTTTTCCCTACACGGCTGCACCCACCCTCCCTCTGTTTCTCCTGCCCCACATCTATCCCCCAGGCAAAGCCGAGTTTGACTTGGTTCTACTTTTATTTCCTTATTTCTATGTCCCTGCGCCAATCTGGCAGGAAAATGGGCAGGAGGAGGAATTATGCCTAACAGGGCCGAGTGCTGTGGAGTGACATAAATTGTAGATATTGTAAGTCTGTTCACCTTGAACAGGAATAGTTGGATTTCAAAGACATTCAAACACTCACGAAAACAGATAAAACTTATTTATTACCAGCGAGCGGATAGAACAAATTGTTGCTTCGCCATAAAAATCTGTATTATTTCTGGGCCGGTTTCTTTTATTCAGCAGCGTATTTCACTGCCCTGGCTTCCAAATGAATTCGTTAGTGAGGGGAGAAAACCCTCCACTCTTTAATTGCAAGGGATATTTCTCTGGCTAATGACAAAGAGCGAGATGATGTTTCACAACTGCGGCAAAAATCGTAGAGAATATTAATGGGCGAGGGTCGATTTTAGGGATTTATTCCCATTTCGGTGCTTTGTATACACAAATGTGGGAAATAGAATGAGCAAAGTAGGATTTTTTTCCTTCCCTAGGCCATGAGATTTGTTCCTGACACGTTTGTGTCGAAGAAATGTCTGATTTCTTTGAACTCCATCTGCAAAACCCGACCCGATTTAGCCCTGAGCTCATTTCAAAGCAATTAGGAGCCGCTTTAAGCCGAGTTTAATCAGGTAGCCCGCGAGAAGCACCGAAAATCAAGGCAGAAAGTCAAAATTCTCTTCTCTCGCTCCTCATTTTCTCACAACTCTCTTTTTTTTCTGACCCAAACCGGGCGATTTTACACCGAAATGCAGGCGGGCCCTGGGGTGGATTAACAGTACACAAAAATAGGAAGAGTTAAAACTGGAGGGGAGAATGAGAATAATGAAAAGCTGGACTGGGGGTTAGGAAGAATTAAAATGGGATGAGAAAACGAGCAAAACTTAAAATCGCAGAGAAGAGGAAGAATTGGAAGCGGAGGAGAAAATAAACCGGCCAGGTCGGTGCTTTGGCCTAGAGGGCAGGGAGCTGGAAATTCTATTTTTTTCCCCCTCTCTACGCCCCCAAAAATAAGGAGTAAAGGCGATGGAGCTCGGAGGGGTCTGGGCGGTGGGTGCGTGGAGGTTTTCCCCGCTTGTGTTTGGGTTTTGTGCCCTTCGGACCAGCCGAGAGAGCCAAAGGGGCGAGGGTGGAGGGCCCGGGGGGTGCCGGAGGGTGGGATGCCGGGGAAAGGGGCTGGCAATGCCAACGACACGGGAATAACACCCCGAGAGAAACACGTTTGTGTTTCAAGACACGATCCCGCTGTTTTGCCCCTTCAGTACACCCCTGCAAGTCCTCAAAGGCGAACAAAACCCAAGCACCCCCTTGCAGCTGCATTTTAGAGCTTGAAGGGCTGCGGCAATTAGCAATAAATATAATAATTCGCATTAAGGCGAAAAGAATGAGTGGATTTTTCCCCTGTCCCGGGCTGTGTGTGGCTCAAGCTCCGTCCTTTGGCTAATTCCGTGATATATTTATTAACTGTTTGCTTTCCTCCCCCGTGCCTTTATCCGGGGTGTTTTCAGGCACGTTGGGCCCCCCCCTCAGCATTACTCGGTTTGGTTCCGAGTGGGGGTTCATAAACATAAAATAAACACAGAGTGGGAATAATTAGCAGCATTTATCAGCATATGGCCACCCACCCCACTCTGAAACCTTCCAGACCCCGCGAGAGGAAAACGAAGTACATGGCGAGTAATTAGTTTGAAGCAAATCATTTCAAATAGTAACTTATAGGTAAAAACTAATGAAGTGCGAGGGGAGGGGGGGGGGAAAGCCTCTTTTTTATTGCTTGGTAGGTAGCAAGTAGACACAGCAATATTTTACTGTTGAGAGAATAAATTAATTAAAATCTCTGTAGCTTGCAACTACAATGGCTCCATGGATGGCTGCATTTAAAGGAGATATATGTATCCAGTCTCATTGGTGTTGTTAACAAGAGTGATAATAAAGATGAAAAGGATAAGAAAGATAAAAAGATCGGCCGGGTTGTGCTTCTTATTGTGGGTAGATTACGCGAATTTTCTAATGGCTGTATCTTGTTGACTCTCTATAAACTCTTCTCTCTTATTTATTTATTTATTTATTTATTTTTAGTCAGACTTCATTAAGTGACTTTATTTTCGTGTTCCTCGAATAGGAAATGAAGATACGTGCCCCGAGCTCCCCAATAAATCTCATATTAACCAGCCTTCTCCGCAGCTTAAGGGTAGGGGGGATGTCCCTTCTCCCTGTTTGGGTCCAAAAATTGGCTACTTCTGAAAATAAAGTATTTTACCTGCTTTTGCCGGTGAGGAAATGCGAATGTTTCCCCCCCGTGCTCTTCTGGTACTGCGGAAATGAAGCAATCTTGATTCTGCCCCAGTCCAAATAAACCCCCTTTAGCCCCTGTTTTGGTCTAGCTGCCTCAAATCCGTGTTAAAAATCTATCTGTAATTTTTAAAGAGAGTTCGCGCTTTAATTTTAGGCTTGGCTTAGTCAAGCGCTGCCACGGAGAGCGCATAAACCATCAGGATATCTCATTATAAAAACGTTTGCCAAAATTAATCTGTTTCAAAGGGAAAGCGTATTAATATTCAGTTTTGCGGCCACAACACTCCCGCGACTCCCAAAGCCGCACGTTGGGTGGAGAAACGTCGATAATTACGGAGAGTGTGGAAATTCATTTTATTTTTATGATTAACCAGTAAACTATTATGAGGTGAGACGAGACGATGCTAAAGGAGAAAGCATTTAAAAAATTAGGTATGGAAAAGTACAGTGCGAGACCCAAGGCAGCAATGAGGGAGCGGCGGGCGGCTTTGGGACCAGTAAATCGAGGAATAAAAGGCAAAAAAAAAAAAAAAAAAAAAAGCCACCAACCCTTCAAAACAAAAAATTTTCAGGGAGAAAAAAAAAAAAAAAAAAAAAAAAAAATAAATAAAANAAAAAAAAGCAAAAAAAAAAAAAAATTTAATGCGTGGTGTAGACGGGGATTTTTGTTTTTTTCCTTCCCTAAAAATTAAATCCGGTGGGGGATAAAGGAGGGGAGAGGGGGGAATTGGGAGCACCCCGGTCCGAGGAGGGCACAACTCACCCTCCTCACCCAAATCCTGCCGAAGCCCGGCCAGTTCAATCCCGGTTTTGGGGGACCTGCCGGAATCGGGAGCTTTTCCCTTGGGATTTGCCCCCTCTGTGGCTCTTTACACCTCATTCCCCCCCTGAAAAATTCCCACATTTCCAACTTCCAGCCGGAGCCCCCGACACTGACTTTATGGGTATTTAAACCAACCATCTTCATCTGTAATTGTGGATGAAGAGTATTTATTGCTCCGGTGGAGAACTAGAGATATAATTATCTCTTTATAGAGAGTCTGTGAAATAAAGCATCTGTCTCCCCCCCCAGACACACACAAAGGCGCCTGAACACCGACAAACTTTCACATCTGCACAAGCACTTCTTTTATTTTTTTTTTCCCCCCCTTTTTTCCCCCAAAATGCATTTATCAAAGTCCGGGAATCCTCTCCTCGAAGTTTTAAAAGATCCTCCCAACCCCACGGAATGGATCTGCCAGGGTTTCCTCTTGCTCTTTTTAATTGTTTGGGGTTTTTTAATGGGAATTAAAAAAATAATGCCTCTTCGCGAAGAGGAGCCGCACTGGCTGCAGAAGTTCCGTATTGTCCCTTTTTTTTACAGGGGAAATGAGATTTTGAGGAGAATNGGCTCTGGGCTGCCGCATGCGCTGCCCGCGGGAGGAGCCGTCTGGGCTGCCCGTCTGGGTGGGCGGGGGCCGCCCTGGCAAAGTGAAGGTCAAGTTAAGGCTCGAGCCTCCGTTCCGCGGCCCCCGAGGCAAAGCCATTGCCGCCGACCCCCCGCTCAATGCCGCAACCTTTATTTTAATTAAACCCCCCCGCCCCTGCAGGCAAAAGGGGCAGAGAGAGGAGCGAAACGCCGGAATAGCGGAGGGATAAGTCGGTTCTGTGGGAGCTTTTCCTCCAAATCCTGATTTTTTGGGTTTTTTTTTTTCGTCCTTTCTTCCCCCACCGAGCCGGACTTTTCAGACTTCAAACGTGGTCTCGCTCTCCTTTCTCCTTTTTTTAGCTTCAATTTTTGCCCCCCTTTCTCCTCTTTTCCCCGCAAGATGCAAACCCGTCTGCCGTGGAGGAAATTAAACATCATAAAGAAAAGCCCAATTAAGGTTTAATGTCTGAACATTACCATTTCCTTCAGAAAACAATGAAGTTCGCTCGGTAAGGAGAGAGGCAGAAAGAAAAGGGGGTGGAGGGAGGGAGGGAGAGGGGCAGAATATTTTGTCTCAAAGATGGGAAAGATTAGATACAGAGGGGTAATCTTTAAGTATAAAGTGGGGGGATGGTTAGGTGGGTGTAGGGGATATTTGGGGTTAAGCTAAACACGTTNTAAGAGCGGGAAGGACAGAGTGAGACAGAAGGCTCTGACTATAACCCGGAATCTTTTTGTTCGGGCAGCGGATAAATTCGCTTTCACCCCTTCTCCCCATCTCCAATAAATGTGGGAAATTTTGATTTTTGGGCCGCTTTGGCGTAGAAACCTCCCAGCATTAACCCGCACCCCTTAGTTTGCNTTTTTTTCGTCCTTTCTTCCCCCACCGAGCCGGACTTTTCAGACTTCAAACGTGGTCTCGCTCTCCTTTCTCCTTTTTTTAGCTTCAATTTTTGCCCCCCTTTCTCCTCTTTTCCCCGCAAGATGCAAACCCGTCTGCCGTGGAGGAAATTAAACATCATAAAGAAAAGCCCAATTAAGGTTTAATGTCTGAACATTACCATTTCCTTCAGAAAACAATGAAGTTCGCTCGGTAAGGAGAGAGGCAGAAAGAAAAGGGGGTGGAGGGAGGGAGGGAGAGGGGCAGAATATTTTGTCTCAAAGATGGGAAAGATTAGATACAGAGGGGTAATCTTTAAGTATAAAGCGGGGGGATGGTTAGGTGGGTGTAGGGGATATTTGGGGTTAAGCTAAACACGTTTGCTGGCTGTGCTCGGAGATGAAATAATGGGGATTTTAATCCTGGCTTACATCTGATTTCTGCTCCTATTTGACTTGGGGGAAAGGCCTGAGCGGGGATTGAGCCAGGGGGGAGAAGCGGGGAAAGGGATTAATATTAAAGAAGAGGTAACGTAGGGAATGGGGTGAAAAGGGAGGGTCGGGTGCAAGAGTAAGGGAATAAAACCCCCGAGTCCCTTTACCTTGTACTAAGTCCTGTCCTTGTTTGCACACCGTGGGCGGGGGGGGGAAGACAAAAGAGGGACGTGGGACCTAAAATATTCCCCAAAATAAAGAGGAAAAACCAGCCCCCCAAAAACCAGCATCCAAAGGCGCTTGGGCCGTGGGAAAACGGCAGGGAGAGGACGAGGCTCAGCCGGGAGGGACTTTGGCCAGCTCTGGGGTTGTGTCTTCGCATCCACTTTCACCTCCCGAGCCCCGAATCCTTCGGAGCCGAGGCAGCAGCGGGGACCCCACCCTGGAGAGTGGGGATATTCCCGATTCGGGGAAGTTTGGGGGTTGGTTTCTCTTCGCGGGGGCAGTTGGTGGGCGGGGGGCGATGGGGGGACAGTCCCGGCCACCGAGAGGTGACAATGGAGCTGCGACCCGTCTCCCCACTCCCCACAAACACCTGGGCAGGAATAAAAGCTCCGCTTTTCCTTCTTTCCCAACTCCTGCGAGAATACAGCAACAAACATCCACCCGGTTTTCAGCCACATTCGAACGATGAAACGAAAAGCGAACACCCACCACCAGCGAGCGTGGAAGGAGCTCAGTGCGAGTGAGAAGCCAATTTGGCAGATATTTGCAAACTGTATCATTATTTCAGTGGAATTTATGTTCTCCGGGATAGAAATGCACAGATATGTTCGGTCAGGAGGCACGAAGGCCGGATAGCAATGAATAAAGATGTGTATTTATGGGGTAAGAGGAAATAACTTAATGCTGCTGCAGAGTCGCCCGTGCTGTAGACTCACAATTTTATAATAAGTATGGGAAGAGAGGAAGAAAAAGGGAGAGAGAGACAGAAAGGGAGAAAGAAAGAAAGAAGGGGGGAAAAAGAGAGAAAAACACACTGGGAGGGACTGGAAGGAGAGATTAGAGAAGAGTCCGATCACTGGACCGATTTTTAATTCATAATTTATCTGCTCTCAATACACGAAGTTTCAAAAGCCAGTACCTTATTAAACTAGAGCTCCAGTTGCATTAATTTAGATCTACATTAATTTCAGTTGACTGTGGCACCAGCAAAATTCTCCACCCTCATCCCCCAGGAAGAAAAAGATGCGAATGTGATTTTTTTTTTTTATTCTGCATTATTTTTATTCTGCCTTTATAGAGCGTCGAGTGAAAAAAAAAAGACACAACTTATCTAAGAACCTTCCATGCCCCAATTTCTGTGCTTCCGAAACCGAAAATACGAGATGGATTTGCATGAAAGGGCAAATTTTATAGGCGAAGGGCCGCGGCGAGCAGGGCAAGGCAGGTATATCCATTGGCTCCGTGGGTAGGTGGAGGGGGGGATGGAGGGACTTTTACCTTCCCCTCCTTGGCCGGCGGCATTTTTCTCCTCCCAGGCTCCATACACGTTTGGAAAATGTCACCCCGTGAAGCAGCTGAAGGATTTTGTTTCATTTTATTCTGATTAATGCGGGGATGGGCGAGGGAAACCCGGCGCTGTCGCGCTCTCGATGGCAAATTATTGAAGTTTATCCCCATAAACTGTGGAGATCCGGCTTTGATCAATGGTCGTCTGAGGGAAATACATCTCTGTGTCGGCTGTCGGTGGTGGGGGAAAAAAAAAAAACCGAAATAATAAAAAAAGAGGGTTGCGGGAGCCAAAGTATTAAAGTGCAATACTTGGAAATGATTTCCTGAGTATTTAAGGATTAAGCACCACGCATGCGAACGTGTGTGCGGTTTGAGCCAGGCTGGGGGAGGATTAAACGCCCACATTCTGTCCTGAACTTCGCGTTTCGGGGCTATTTTGCTAATAAATGGGCTACCCAACAGAAAAACGCATTTTCCCTGCCACGATTTCCGACTTTTTACACGGTTTTGCACATTTTAGTGGCGCTGCTAAAGTTATCAAGAGGGAACGTCTGGCGAATAAAGGATTATTTTATTTAAAAGGTTTGAGCGGGTTTTATATGTATTCCTTTGTGTTTAAGTCAGGATTTTTAGAGGTTTGGAGGAGGGGAGAAGAGGGGGGAATAGAAATAGGTGTTGCTTAACGAGCTCTCTGTGTTTCCTGTCTCCTCCAAGCCGAATTTCGCAGCGGCTCGCTGTGAAGTTCTACTCGAATCCTCCAAACCTCGCCGCTTCACAGCCTGCAACCGAGCCTGGCAGGGGCAAAAAAAAGCAAATAAATAGATGGGAACGCACAGACATCGCTATTTGCCCAGCCTCGGCTGCGGGGAAGGCTGGGAAGAGCCCGTGGTTGGTGAGAAAATAAAAAGCGGTGGGAAGGCCGATGGGCGAAGTGTGAGTTACATCGGTTATTATTAAGCCCAACTCTTCTTAGCGCCTCTGCGACATCCCTGCCATTTGAATCCAACACCCGCCGCACATTTTTATCCCAGACAGTCCCAGCCTTGCCTGCGGTTGGGAAGCATAGTTCAATCTGCTTTTATCTTGATTAAGTCCACATGATTTTGAACTTGCAGCTCAGGTCTAGAGAGATCTAAGTGAATTTTTTTTCCTTTCCCTTTGAATTGTTCGCAGCTTATATAGTTTTCTTTCGCAGCCTGGCATCCGTCCAGTTAAATTTATCTCTGCCATTTGGGGACAATAATATTTTCCAAGCGCTTCCCACTTGTAGCTATTGTCTCTCCCTTCAGATTTCCCGGACACAGACGCGGTGTCTTGTAATCTGTTTACTGGCCTGACTTTCCTCTCCTTTCTCTCTCTCTCTCTCTCTCTCTTTTTTTTTTTTAAAGTCCATCTGAGGAAGTCATTGTAGTACCCTCGTTGGAAGGGAGGGAAAAATCACTTTGAGAACATCTGATAGGCCAAAGTCATTAGACATCAGAAGCTGGAGGCTCTTTAGCAAAGGCGAAGCACATCCCGGCAGCTGCTGGACATGCAGCTGCTAAAGAAGCGCTTCTCGCACCCACTCGCGAAGCATTCGCAGCTCTTTGCCCTCCCCAAAACCTCATTTTCCCCCCCAAAAAGCGGGAGGCAAAGTAAACTTATATCAACTGGTTCAAATAGGGAAAAGATTCAGGGTCTAAATTATGCAGGAGGTGTCTTGAGAGCACAGTAAGTGGCACTGAGTAACGTGCTAAGCCAGGTTGGTATCCAATCTATTATATTCTATTTTTCCCTTCTCTTTTGTTGTGTTGGGGTGGGTTTTTTTTCCCTCCTCCTTCCAGTCAGTGGTTTTTTCTACTGTACGAGCTCGGACAAAGACTTCTTTCTTTATGGCATTGCTTACAAAAAAGGTTTTGACCGAAGTTGGTAACGAATTTACATTGCGTTCAGATAACCCCAAGCTTAGAGGTGGGAAGGAAAAAAAAAATCATATATTCTCACCCCAATGGGAAAGGGGGGGAGGGAAAGAAAAAAGAAAAAGAAAATAAGTATGATTTATTGAGAAGAGTTCAAGTACAGGATTAACCTAAATCAAAATATAACTTCAGATGTTTACACAGCTCAGCTAAAGGCAGCTTTCACAGCTCCCAAGTTTTTGATTTTGGTACAGTCGCTACAATGTTTTTTTGGTCACGAAACGCCTCGAACATCCCCTTAAAATTCCTGTTAGTAACGCGAAACACATCTCCCCAGCCTTGAGCCGATTTGGCTGCTGAAAACGCTGTTAAACGTGTTAAGTGTTCGCATTATATCAGGCAAATGAGTGGGGACTCCGGAGCGAAGAGAGGGGGGGGGGGGTTGGCTGGAAATGCTTTTTCCTTCCACTTTGCTTTTGCTTTTTGTGCCGGGGCATTTCGGGTGGGGAGAAATGTCCGGTGGAGATGCCAGGATGAAACTGGGGATTTCGATGTGGGGTGGCAGAAGAGGCACAAGGAGCTGCCGCCTTCTCTCCCTTCCCTCTGGCTGAGAAATAACTACATAAAGAGGGGGGGAATAAAATCTTCTAGATGGGGCAATTTCATCTTATACACACGGTCGTCTCAAAATCAACAAAATCAGCTCTTTCCTCCCCCTTCTGAAATTCCCCTGGATGTGGTTTGGAGGTTTTTTTTCCCCTTTAAAGGACACAAACGCAGCTTTTCTTCATCTTCCCCCTCCCCGCTCTAACCTTTCCCATTCTCTAGGAAATGAAGGGGGGGTGGGTGTTAAAAAACGAAGGGATTGAAATGCTCTGGATGCTTTAAGGTTATGCCTTAGAGTTATTTGTCTTTCTTTTTTTTTTTTTTCTTTTTTTTTTTTTTTTTTTTTNTTTTTTTTTTTTTTTTTTTTTTTTTTTTTTTTTTTTTTTTTTTTTTTTTTTTAGGGCAACCAAAAGGAATGCGAGCCGCCAGCCTCATTCCGTTTTATGGTGGTCACTTTGGTGGTCAAATTCAAGTGCTGTGACTCCACAGCTGCCTCTTCTTTGCTTCCTTGCAGGAAACGGCCAAATCCTACCCTTTAAACCGGGTTTAAAACCCAAACCGACACCAGGCTTTGGTTTAGATGTATTTACCTACGCGGGGCAATAAATTATTCACGCACCTAGAGGAGAGACGGCGGGGTTTGTGCCACACGGATTTTTGTTGTTTGCCCTTGTGTGGGGTTTCTTTTTTTCTTGGGGGGG
>VXBX01004996.1:3415-42829 GCA_013400415.1 Scytalopus superciliaris
AAGTAAAACTTTTAAGAGAAAGTTTTTTAAAAAATAAAATTTGAAAGTTCATGTGCATCTTCTGTGATATGAAAACTATGTGGTTAACTATGTGCAGATAAGAGAATGAAAATGGTGACTTCTGTGGTCTCACAGAAGGGAAGGGAGAAGGCTGTCCAGAAGGAATTTATTGCCTTTAGAATAATGTAACTAGAGAGATTATATAACTTACTCTAGATAGTAAACAGTTCAAGCAGAATTGCTATATGATGAGATAGACTCATTTGTGTGTGATTCATTGTGAAAAAGAAGGGAGAGTAGTGACTTGCTAACATGGAAACTGTCTCCATCCAGCCCTTTGTGCTCTGCACTATGTTTTTCCTACCTTTTTCTTCACTTATGAGGGATGGTCAGCTTTTCCACTCCCTTTTTATTTGCCTCCCAATACCCTTGTACAGGTAGTAATGAGCAGGTGAGTTGCACAGAAGAATGAGTTCACAGCTGCTCTTTAAATTTGCCTTTTGCTCAACTTCCAGTTAGTCTCCATAGTTAGTTTTGTTTTTCAGAAACAGAAGAGGGATTTTGATAATAACAGTTGGTTACATATTCAGTTCATAAAGGCAGTTCAAAAAAATAAGTCATCAACTCATAGAGGAATCTTTATGAATAAACTTGCCTCCTTAGGACACTGAATATAATGGAACAGCTATCCTAGAATTCATTTCCAGGCATATGAAGGACGAGAAAGTAATCAGGAGTAACCAGCATGGCTTCACCAAGGGAAAGTCATGGTAAACTTCTACAATTAAGTGACTGGCCCAGTGGATAAGAGGAGTGGATAGTGTTTCCCTGTACATCAGTAAGCCATTAGACATGGTCTCTCATGAGTCTCACAGCTCCTTAAGCTGGCACTGTAGGGGTTGGATGAGCAGACAGTGAGGTGAATTCAAAACTGTCTGAATGGCCGAGTCCTGGTGAGCAGTGCAAAGTCTAGCTGGAGGCTGGAAATTAGTGGTGTACTCCAGGGGACCATACTGAGTCCAGTCTTATTTAACATCTTCATTAATCATTTGCATGTTAGGGAAGAGAGTACTCTCAGCAAGTTTGCTGATGACACAAAGCTGGGAGGAGTGGCTGATAGGTCATCCAGATGTTGCCATACAGAGGGACCCAACAGGCTGGAGAAACGGGCTGGCAGGAGCCTCAGCAAGGAGAGGTGCAAAATCCTGCACCTGGTAAGGAGCAACCCCCCACACCAGTACATGCTGGGGACCACCCAGCTGGAAAGCAGCCTGGCAGAGAAGGACCTGGGGGTCCTGGTGAACACCAAGTTGAATGTGAACCAGAGAAGTGTTCCTGCCACATGGAAGGCTCCCGTTATCCTGGGCTGCATTGGAAGTATTGCCAAGCAAGCAGAGTGAGGTGTTCCTTCCCCTCTGCTCAGCACTGGTGGGGTCTCATCTGGAGTGCTGCATTCAGCTCTAGGCTCCCCAGCAGAAGACTGATGAGGAACCTACTGGAGAGAGTCCAGCAAGGGACCATAAAGATGATGAAGGGACTGGAGCATCTGTGCTGTGAGGTAAGGCTGTTACTTTAACCTGGAGAAGAGAAGGCTCAAGGGTGAATCTCAGCCATACCTCATCCCTGAAGGAAGGGTGCAAAAGAAGATGGAGCCAGGCTCTTTTCAGTACCAGTCACAAAATGAGAGGTGATGGGCACAGACTGAAACACAGGAGGTTCTTTTGAAACATCCAGAAACCTTTTTTCAACTGTGAAGGTGACCGAGCACTGTCACAGGTTGCCCAGGGAACTTCTTGTGTCTCCATCCTTGGATAGATGCAAAGGCCGTCTGGACATGATCTTGGACAACTGTCTCTAGGTGAGAAGTTGGGGGTTTGGGCCACGTGACCTCCGGAGATCTCTTCCAACTTAAATGTTCATGTTATTCTGTGATTTACGGTACCACTCGTGCTTCTGGTTGAGGAGTCCAAGATGGATATAAAGTTGTGTATTCTACTCTGTATTTACAAATGCTTTTTTGAATGAAAGCGTGATGAAACTGACTTTTAAGGAGCCTGTTAGGAGTCAGTGGAAAGAAAGTCTGTTTGATGCCATTTCATGGAATGCTAATTTGCTAACATAGAAAATAACTTTCAGTCCTTCTAGTTTGTTGACTTCTCTCATGCATCCTTGAGTTTAGAATGAATTTGCCTCTTGAAGCAATTAATTCTAGCTATATTGATTTGCTTTTTCTGTACTGGTGGAGCCAGGCTTTTATGCTTTGATGCTGACATAATGGATTTTGAACATGGTTGTTCCCTGTGGCTTCTTCATATCTTTGGTACTTAGAACTTCACTATTAATCAGAAGTATCTCATACTGAAAGTCTCTTCCAAAAGGTTTTGACATAATTTGTATTGTTTACTTCTTTGCTATATGATTATTGTCATTGTATGTAATGGCAAGAAACAAACATTTTTTGTATCCTTATGCTGGAAATCAGTAAGTATTTACATAGTCTTCATCATTAGCAAAGATTTAAGTGTTGGTTACATGTACAGATATCTGTATTAGGAATAATTGATTTCTGATGCATGTTTTTGTTTTGTTTCTTTTCTTTCTCCCAATAGAAAACTGTTTCATCTCCAACTGTATCACGCCTTACAGATACTTCAAAATTCACGGGTTCTCACAAAGAGAGATTTGATGCCAGTGGGAAAGGAAAAGGCAGAGCTGGCCGAGAAGATCTGGTGGATAACTCAGGATATGTATCTGGTTATAAGCATGCAGGCACATACGATCATAAAGTACAAGGAAACAAGTAAGACTGAGGGTTTACAGCACAGAGGGGGATAGAGTATATATTTGTAAGAATGGTGTTATGAATCCCACATGTTTTGGTTATTGTGAATGTTAAGACTATGTTGTCAAGAAGTTGTCTTCAGGAACTGGAACTGATTTCAACATCTGCTGAGCTATTAGCAGCACAATGCCACTTCATTACATTCCTCATGCATATATTGGCAAAAATAAATAAATAAATAGGTACAAAAAATACATACTTTTGTTGAGATTTGGACAAAAAAACCCCAACAAACAACAAAGCCAAAGTCAAGAGCAGTTATACCATATTTTATCAGTTGAAGCAAAACATCTCAAACATTCCTAGATGTCCAGTTGCCTTGAGGATGTCAAAGAGAACCTCTTGAAAAGAGGATCTTTCATAGCAGTCTTTCTGAAGAATATCCCATTACTTATGCAGTTTAATTTGACTACTGTTTGGGGTTTTTTTTAAAAAATGTCTTATATGGGATCTGGCACTTTCCTTAAAACATTCAACAATATACTATTGGGGAGTAAGTGGTTGTAATATACTAGGTGCTAGCCTGTAATTGTCATACACCACTCATGGGAAACCTGAAAAAAAACCTATTTCTAGGACAGTATAGGTTCTAAAGTATTTTGTGTCAACAGAAAGAGGTGGAAAATACCAGCCCTTACTTTCCTCCTGTCTATACTTTGTGCTTGTTACTGTGTGTACTGTAGCATGGTTCTGAGTGGCTGGATTTGAATGGAGCTAATTGTACTAATCTGAGAGGTGAGGAACAAGACATCACTAAGAAAGTCTGTAAAGGCTTTTTGCAGTCTGTTTTCAAGTTTGTACTGCCTCACATTGGAAATGAAGGGGGCATTCAGCTAATAATGTTTTTAAATACTGTTTTTGACTAAACACTGCCAATCAGATTGCTATTAAATGAATGTTATCATGAACATACATTGGCACATAGTCCCTTTAAGCTCTAACATATGTAGGGAAAGTTTGTGACCCCTTGGAATAAGGATATTTACAATTAATAGCTATGTAATTAGGTACAATTTGCCCACAAAAATTATGCCATTATAACTGGGCTACTTTTTATGTTAGATTTGTTCAAAGCCAAGGACTTTGATTCTCTGTTCACTTTTGCTGCCAAACTTGAGAGTAATAGTAATGCTGGGGATGGCTTTCCACTGTTACCAGGAGAGTCAGTGCCACAGGCTTAAGGTACAGGCAGCTGAGTGTGACCTGCCAGGGGCCCAGAATACCAAAAGAAATTAATTGGAATAAAAATAAACTTCTTTTATATTGGCTGAAAAGTAGAGAAAAGGCCACTCCAATTTTCTGCAAGAGCTAAAGAAGTACCCTGATGCATTACTGTGATTCTCTAAAGTTATGAAAGATGACATATTCAGTATTGAAAACCAAATGCTTGCAGTTCTGCTTTGCTTTCTTTCAGAAAGAGCTCATGCACAGGTTTTCATATTCAGCTCTGAATAAAGGTTAATAGATGTATTGTTCTCCTTGTCCCCCCACCTGTATCAGCATCCCACTCAGTGCATACCTTTAGGTGAGCAGTGTGTGCTGTCAGGTGCAGTGCAGGCCAACAGTTTGTACTTGGCCAATGTGTGGAAGGGGAGCACTGGTTTTGAGCCCTTAGTCTGTTCATGCTTTGTTCTGCTGACATTGCATGATAGCCTTTCTTGTAACTTTGCCTTCAATAACCCTTTGAGCCCATACATCAGCCTGAAACCAAAACAACAGCAAACAAAAGGCAAGAGCTTCCTTGGGGACTTGGAGATCTTTTTATTTGTTTATAATTTATTTTGGCTTTTGTTTTTAAGAGGGAGGGAAGTTTGCCAAAACCCAGCATGTGTTCTTGTAAAGATTTAAATGGCTTTCCCCATGGACAGCTCTGGTTACGTGGGAAGATTTTTGATGTATGTAAGGATGCTCAGGAGGAGTAACATCCTGCTTTGTGAACCCTTTTGAAGAGATACCCAAAGTTCATGAAGAAAAATTTCTGGGGTTATCCACTCCCATGTTGCACTGGTGACCTGTCACACCCCAAAGCAGAAAACAGCATACTTGAGACCAACAATGGCTAAATTATTCTGGCATGGTAGTGAACTGTCTAAATGTAGAGAACATTCTTCTCTGTCACTGTTGCCTTGCACCTGAAGAAGGCTCCAGGATAGTGCTGGTTATTTATGAATAAAAAGCCTGAGCCTCTAACCCTTGATAAATCCTTCAGCTAAGTTACAGGCAAAACCAGTGTTCCTGTTTTTCACGTTGGCTTTAAGACTTGACTTGTAACTTGGTGGTAACTGAAAAGGTCTGGACCCAGCCTGAATAAAGGGTAAAGCCCAGCCTTCTGCAGAGCCCTGTCAGCACACTACTGATCTGGCTGTTTGTTGCTAGCTAGCTGCCTTTTCTGGCACATCAGGTGACACTGAACCTGAGGTGCACAAGGGACAGGCTTTCTCAGGTACCCAACTACAGAGTGTCAGTAATGCCAGAATGTTGCCATGTAGGAGGAGTGATTGGTTGGGAAGGTTTTAAGGTATAATTAGGTTTTAAGTTGCTAGTTCACAGTGAGAGAGACCAGGACATTCGTAAGATAGAAGGCATGCAAAGGAATTGAGAGTGCAGACAGATCCAAGTTGACACTGTCTAGAAATTGAGCTACTCTATTTGCTTTAAAAAAGGCTGATGGAACGTGCTGGGGTTCTGCCAGAGTTTGCTTTGCATTGCTTATGCATTATAAAATCCCTGCCATGAACCAAAGCACTTTGTATAGACCTGATGCAAACTTTGAAATTGTTTCAATGTCATAGTAAGTTTGGAATCAGGATCTGAGAAGATGGTTCAGATAGCAGTGTTTTGTTTTGAGGAACACACTTCTCTTTCTTCTTCATTTCTACAGTCTGATAGTTTTAAAGCTCAAACTGGTACATGGGAAGAAGGCATTCTGACATGACAGTTACAGAGAAAAGTTGTGGCTGGAAAGACAGTACTTTTCAAAGTTTTTTCTCTTTTACTATACTTGGTGTGAAAGATAATGGCTATGAATAAAAGCACCATATGCAGCTGTGTGTTAGAGGTTCAGCCACCTACTGAAGCTCTTACTTTTCCACTAAGATCAGTAGGAAATCAAAAGCCTAATTACTACCTTGATTATTAGCTCTTAAGTTCCAGGCCTGCTAGGGAATGAGGCAAAATACATTTTCTTATTTGTCTGCTATTCCCTCAACTCTCAGGACAGTAAGTACAGCTGGTACCTCAAAGATGATGGAAAGGGACACCTGAGGAGGTGCCCCATTTTCAGCCCTTGAAGTGCTCTAGAGCATATTCTCCTCCTGTGTGTCACGCTGCAGACTGTAACTAATGTCTGAAGTAAGGACATGGGTACCTAATAAGGTTTACTCTCATCTCTTTTTTTCAGGGCTTCTCAACTCATTCCATCTAAATTTCCAGCCTGATTTTCAGCATCTTACCCTATGCAGCACTGCCCTATGTGACATCTGTAAACCCCTTTGTTCCTAATTATCTTTGCTTTCGTTAGTACAGAACATTCTACCTAAAGAACTGTGATCAGAAAGTTCAGGTAGTTTTTAGAAATAACTACCTTAAAGAGAGAATTCAAACTTCATTTAAATACTGTGGCAGTACACAATCTTACCTGTATGTCCACTGAGGCTTAACCTGACCATCAAAACCTTTGCAAGACTGAGGACAAGAAATAAAAACCCTTATTGAGGCCAATGAATAATCCTTACACATAATTTTCTAAAAATAACCGGATTTTTAAATTAAATATGCAGAAGTCAAAAGGGGTTTTCTTGTTAGTGTTTGCTTACTAATTACTAGTCACTCCATGAGCTTCAGTTACTTGTTGAGAGTTTTGCCACCATCAATGTGGCAACAGCAAAAATAAAAATTATTGTCTTGCTCTTTGTGGTTATCAAAACTATCACAATAGTGTTATACAGAAGCAGACATTAAAAACATAAATTGTTTCAACAGTCCTATGTGAACAGTTGTCATTAATTGTAATCAAATATTTGAAGTCCCAAGGGAAATGCTGAATATTGGACAGAGGCCAAAATCTAGCCCCCTTTTTTTCTTAAACCTACAATATTTCTATCTCCTTTTCACTCAGGGAAGGGAAAGGGAGATTTCAAAACTACTCACATGTCACAGCTTGTGTTTTTCATCAGCACAGAAATTGTCCTTCAAAGATATTTCAGATTTAAGTATGTATTTTACTGACCTTACCTAAATTTAAAATTCCTCTGACAATTTTTTGGCATTGTACAAAGCTTTGTTCACTAATTAGTATTTCAGTTATCCATACATTCCCTCTATTGGCTCACTTAATACTTTTATGGTAGCTGGAATTAGGCAGAAGAAAAAGGATTTGACTTGCAAGTGATAGGTATCCCAGCCATCTGTAACCAATCTGTAGAGAAAATCCTCATGTTTCTTCCTCCAAACCCAAAACTTTAAAGTTGTAATCGGTAGGGTTTTTCCTTAAGGCTTTTCATAGTTATAAAATTAATTTTAATTCTTTGTGCCTGCATGTATGATATTCAAAACATAACATAACCCTGCCTTCAGTGATGCATGTATTCTGGGGGCACGTGCCTGTCAGCCATGAGTAAGAATCCTCTGAACTGGCCAAAACCAAACCTTTAACCTTTGTGATAGAGCAAATGTAACATGTTGCACTAGTGTGTGTCCTCTTAACTGACTGTTAGCCTTGCGTGTGTGCCAAAATGACTACACCTTTGTGTACGTTGTTTGTAGTGTGAATATTACGTTCTTGGCTTGTCAGTTAGTTGGTAAATAAGTAATGTAATGCACAAGATTTATGTAGGTTTGTGTGTGTGTGTGTGTGTACACATAGTCTTTGGATCCAGCTAAGTAGTTAAATCGTATAAATACTGATGCAAACCTTAAATCTTACTAGGGCCAAGCTCCAGTCCTGCAGCCAGTGCTGTTTGGCTTGGCTGGTTGGGGACATTGCCATTCTCCCTTCATAGCGTGAAGGTAAAGATCAAAGGAGGCTTTTATGGTTTTACCTGTCTACCCTGTTCCTATTTCTGAGGGTATTCACTCTTCAGCAATTCTGACATAGACTTGGTGTGACAGGAGGAGTTTCTCCATACTGAGGAAGTAGGAGAGAAAGAGTTAGGGTGAAAGCAAGCTTTCCTCTGAGTGCTCTCAAGAAACCATTTAAAATTATGCTTGGCATGGACCCCTATATTTTTCTTTGCCCAGACTTTGTGAAGCAAGTTGACACTACGTATACACATAATTATTCAGCATCCATTAGTAAGTACAAAGTCATGGTATAGAGATGGGAACAGGAAAGAGTCTGGCTTGGACCTTTATAAAATTAAATATCTGAAGCATTATGACAGCTCTCAAACTTGGGTGAAATTCTCAGTCTGGGGTACCTGAACTTGATACGTGTACCTCCTGCACTTGGAGCGTTTGTCATAAAATAGCATTCAGAGACATTCAGTTGCACATTTTGTGTACCCTCAAGTGCCCATTGGGCTTACCTAATATAAGGTGAAAATGATGGTCAGGGTTGTTCTTTTTACATCTTCAGAATTCTAAAACTAATGAGAGACCTGTAGTTGCATTCATGCTTGCTCATTAAACTGAAAACCAGTGCTTTGAATGATGTCCCAGCTAAGAAAGGTGCTTCTGGAAGGAAAAGACCATTGTGCATAGAACCTCTGTGTCTTAATTGTCCAAACAATTTGTTTTCACAAGGAGAGAAAACTGTAATATATTTGGCATTTTTTCATGTTTTTCAGTATACTAACCTTAGCTATATTGCTTCAAATTCCCTATGGAAAAGGTGGATTTCAAAACAAATTTAAGATACAATTCTTGGCTTTGTTGTCAGAAAACATCTGAATTGGCTTATTTTGTTCTAACTAATTGATCATCCACTCAAGGTAGACTTTGGCAAGAGCAAGCCTGATCATAAATAAAAAGGGGAAAATCCAGCCTATTTTCTGGGCATTCTTGACAATGTTGGTAGTCTGAAATGATTTCTTAAAAGTAAGTTAGGTTTCATGTTCAGGCACATGCACACGTGCATGCACACAGACACTACTTTGGGGCACATATGTACATGAGGGCAAAAGTACAGAAGAGGCTTTTTTTTTTCAATACCCTACATTTGGAAATTGACATTGAATGCTCAACTGACTAACCTGATTTGGAAAAACGTTATGCTACTACCATATTCCATTGCAGCTAAACAGCCAATGAATTAATTTTCAAATGTAGTTATACAGCATCTCTTTTTTGTGAGTTACTGTAAAGCTTATGGCACTATACGAAGTGAGTTTTGATGTAAACATTTGTAAAGGTCTTAAAGATAGCTCTTATAACTCATCCTTACCTTCCATTACCTTTATGCAAGATTTTTCTATTACTTTGCACATTCTTCAGAAAAGACCAGAAACATGAGTAAAGTTACATCCGAAAAATCCATCTTTGCATTTGGATCAGGAACTATATTATGGATGAACAACAAAATAAGGAAAAAAGATGGCAATCCATGTTCCCACAGTGGTGAATTTTCTATTTTAAGTTCCAGTTTACATCAGATGAGTTTCTGTATGCTTGTATTTGCTCAAATGCTGTTTTTAAACAAAGTAATTAAATAATGTGAAATAATGCAGCCTGGGCTCTGTTAAATAGGGTTATATTAGTGCAACTGAAATGCTGTGTATGTCTGTAATATTCATGCTGAACATGTACTAGCTTTTTGCAAAGGCTTTGTGTAAAGTCAGTTAACCTACAAACTGATGTCCTGTACAAAATTGTGTTGGCAAACTACTTTTGTTAGCACTGTAGTGTATGAAAAAGCAAGATCATAGCCAAAACCAAGTTCTAGAGTGCAAAAAACCCCATGTGTTTGTTTTTATCTTTGTGCAGAATATATCAGCTCTGGCAAACTATTGCAGCAGGGAAAATTTTTTGTATAATACTTATAATGCAAGGTAATTTGTCTTTACATTCTGTAAAGCTGAGAAATGGTCAATGTTGGATAAATATATTGAAGTTTATTCTTAGCAAGGTTTTATGTTTCACAGATCTAAATATTAGAGGAGAAATATATATTTATACAGAAGTATAATTTTTGAATGTTTGAGGTTGGTTTTCTTCAGTCATGAACAATTTATTTATCCACACTATACTTTATTCCTTTGCTAGCTTGTTTATCTGTCCATGCTGTTCCAACATCCATTTCTAATTCGGTTTAGATGTTTTGATTCTTGATTTGCACAAATCTGATGTGCATGCTGTCATGACCTGATCGTAAAATGTAGAGGCAAAACTGTTTTGTCTTTGATTACCTAGACCACTAATCAGAATCTAATCATTATGCAGTTGGGATATAGAGATAGGTCTTGACATAGTCTTCCTTGGAGCACTGTACAGTATGATAAAAACCTTCAGTGATGCTTACTAGTTTTTGTTCTTATTTTCATTTGTCTTTCATCAACCAGGAAGCTGCTGTGTGCTAATAATTGCCTGCAGTTTTTATAGTTGCAGGCATTGCATACATTAACATTCAGATGTACTAGCCTACTGTGTTCACTGTGAAATTTTCAACACGGTAAAAATTTTACGTGATCATTTAACCTTACAAGTTTACTTTTTTTCTCACTAATTTAACACTGAACCTTCTTTTCATTATTGCAAATGAACAACTTAAGCATAGCATTTCTTAATCTTGACTATAGTAGATAAACATGTCCTAAGCAAAGATTTTTAACCACTTGACGAAGGGGGCCAGGCACCATCCAGTGCAAAGCACACTGGGCAAAATCTTATCCCCACTGCCAAATTTCTAACTGGTGTTAGCAAAAATGGAACCACCATTACCAAGGGGTTAATATGCTTAGTAACCATGACAAGCGGTTATGGGGGAGCACAGCAGTGATTCTCTATTCCCATGTCGTTGTTTCTGTTAGTTTAAAACTACTACTCTTCAATCTTTAAAATAAGTAAAAGAAACTTGAAGGGGGGGGATCATATGCTACTAGTTTGTACTAGGTTTTTTCAGGAAAAGGAAACAAATTTATATATATATATATATGCAATATATTTTTACACTGTTTATTAATGCTAGAAAGTATTAAATGTATCACTTTATCTGTGTGAATGTTAAAGTAATGACAATGTTATGGATGTTTTAAACCTTTTGAAGTTGTCTTAGTGAATTTAAACCCACATTAACAATGGAAAAGCTACTTTGCAACATTATTGTTGATGTTTTAGGGAAAAAGTTCAAGTACAGCAGTTGTTTTGATTAGCACTGTAAAAGCTTGGCTTGAAAAGTTGTAGTGAAATCCATATTTTAAATACCATTTTTTTAAAGCATAGCTTCTCATAAAGTACGTTACTGCTGTTGACTGACTGTATAAAATTGTATCTTTAGTTGGTAAAGTGATCAATAAATGTGTTACTATGTCAGTTCTGGGATTTATTGAAGTAAATGGTATTTGCTGATAAACACTGTTAACAACTGTTACTTACAGTTCAGATGTTCATTTAATTGCTACTGAATGTATAAATTACATCAAAACACTGAACAACCAGCTGTCTGGTTCTCAGCAGAATCTATTTCTCCTTCACCATTTATTTTCCTGGTTTTAATAATGACTAAAGGTGAGCATTGATAGTTTGAGAATTCTTGTTGATGCTTGAATAGCCATGATGATAGTGATCCACCAAATGAGATCTGTCAGGGATGAAGCAATTTGTACCTACCTAGCTACTTAATATAGATGGATCCTCAGTACAACAGCCTGAGTTACTTCTCTCACCTCTCTAAATAGTGTTGAAAATATTTTACTTGTAAGGAAAGTAATTTGCTACATAGAATATTGTTTTAATAAGTTTACATCCAACAATATTATTCAGCTTTCCCGTAGCAATAATACCATAATTTTTTCAAGAAACAGAAGACTGAAGTATTTAACTCAGAGCATCCTAATAACATAATTAATAATGTGATAATAGAAAAAACCAGGCACAGTGCTGCTCTAAAAGTATAGCAGTCAGTTTTTAATTGACAAATTGAGCTGTCAATTGCTAATCTACAAGGAAACATAACTGAACAGCTTACAGCTACACTTTCCCAGTTGTTCTCACACTGGAAATGGTGTTCTCTGCTCACACACTAGAGAACCTTCTTTAGAAATGCCTTTTAAGTGAAATCTAATACAACTGTGTCCTGAGATAGCTTTTCTTCCTGCACAGACACCATGTACTTTTTAACTCTGAGCATGTATGGTTACCGAAACTGTAAAAAATACAGTGAAGCAGAACCTTTAGGGGTTATTACAGGAAAAATCAGTATTTTTCTTTACCATTCAAAAAGCTTTTAAAAAATGGGGAGATAGTACTCCTCTGTCCTTTGAGAATATAAGACACTAAGATCTGTATTTTCAAAAGAGGTAAGGATTTATTATTTTCCCATAGAGCCTTTAGAAATGCCCATTCACTCTACACACCGCTTAGGCATCACAACTTTAGAATGAAAAATAAACATGTGCTAGGATGTGTTCTTTTTACTCCAGGAATACAATTATTTGGGCTAGCTTTCTCTATGCAGAGCCACTGTTGCAGTAACTACATGCTCCTGCTCTCATGTCTGTATGCCAAATGCAGACTGATCTCTTGTGGTTCTGTCAGCTGTTCTGCCACAGCCAGGACTGCACAGAGGAAGGTGTGGAAGGGGAAAAAGGCCACCCTTGCCAAATCAAAGTCTTTGGGAGACTTATAAAACCTGGTCATCTAGTTAGCCTTTTTTCATTTCCTCAGCTTTCTTTAACTCACTGCACTGATGTATTAATACTGTAAACTAACCCAGGCACATTGAAAGTTGAGGTACTTGGTCATCAGTATTCATGAGATTCCCCTCTCAGTCATCACTGCTCTGCAACAGTATTGGAACCAAAGGCAGGTATGTAGGTGGTCTGGGGAGGAAAAAGCACAGGAAAATAGAGGGATAAGGGGCTAGTCCCTGGTCTGTGCAGTTGTTTGGTGATGCTCTGGATCTCTGAAGTGCCAGCTGCCCTGTCGTATTAAATTTAATTTCTAGCTATTTTTTTGGGTGAGGAGGTTCTTTCTTCTGTGTATATATGTGCATATATAGAGGTTTAATTACCACTAGCTGGAGTCAGACCATGGGTCACAATAAGCCTATGTTACCTGTGGTGCCAGCAATGAAGGACAGTTGAGACCTTATGTGCCAGCAACTGGAGTGCAGACTGTGGGTGAATGGAACCCAGTGTGTGTGTAGTGCCAGCTACTGGGACAGGTGAGGGGCTGGATTACCACCATTTGACTGCCAGCAAATATCAAGCAGACAGAAACCTGGACAGAAAAGCAGGTGGAGGGGCTTTAGCATCAGTTACCAAAACAGTCATAAGATCAGGCCAGATACGTGATGTCTCGGGACAATTGGAAGAACATACTGAAGGGACCAGGCAGTCCATAACTACTGCTGGGGAGGCCACAAGGTCTGAAGGCTTGTGTCCCTATGCAGGATGCAGTTGGAGATGATAGAATCCATGGGCTACTTACTCAGCTGGTTGCACATCTAATCCCAGTTACTCAAGGGATCCAGTGTGCACTGGTCTGCGTAAGGTGGGAGGGGAACAATGACCTGGGGCTGTACCAGCCAATGACTTACAGCTGTGAATCTCAGAGACTTGCATGTCCAGGTGCCAGAGCAGGGGAAAATAGGGATCCAGGCACTTGTCTGGAGGGAATCACACTGAATATATGCATGTTTCCCACTTGCAGCCCTTCATCCTGGTCAGCCATGGACAGGCTGTTAGAACTGGGTTTGGTTTTGTTGGTGGTACTGGCTTTGTTTTTTAACCATGAAGGGTTTCTGGCTGTGTCCTTCAACAGTGCCATCATGAAACAACTTTGCCTTCTTTGCAATGTTAATGGCATCTGTTGTTGCATGTATTGTTACGAAAAAGCTGATTTGTTGTGTTTCCTCATAATAGCTCCAGTTAAATTGCTCAAATTGAGCCTCAGGATTCTATACATTAAAACAATTCAGGCAACCAATTTTGTTCATTTCCCCAGCTAAACGAAATTATTTTTAAACATTTCCTTTTGGTAGTATTTTGGTGGGTTTAGTCTTTTTTAGTACTACTAATTTGAATTTTTGCTACAAAGCAGACTCTTTAACGGAACATTTGTTAGAAATTTCTTAGTGGAAAAAATTCTTGTAGTCATACATTGACGGTTATTCAGTGAGGGGAGGTTTCATATGTTGAAGTCACTGGACCAGATGGAGTATAAAATGTAAAAAATATAACATTTTTATATAATATTTAAATTTATTTGTATAACATAGCAATAGTTACATGTATACATATTAAAAATTGGTATAAAATGTTTTCCATTTTTTGTAAATCTGTCTCTGTTCTCAGGCACTGTCACCAGTGGGTTTTTTGGGTTATTTGTGTTATTTTTTGGGTTCCTGTTTTAGGTAATTGCCATGACACAGGCATCCTGAAGGATGTAATCCTCTATTACTAAAGTAAATCTTGTCTGCCCTAAAGCATTTACACACTATTTTGTCCCATTTGAAATCTTGTTATTGCCTGCTCATTCTCATCATCCTCATGAACAATGGCTTTCATGCTGAGCTGTGTGTCATTCTGCTCTTCTCAGTTTCTTGTCTTTCTTCTCTGTGATGTCCCACCCCTAAGGGGAAGAAAGTACCCAAGATTTTTCAGTACAGTCAAAAGGAAAGACAAAATTCAGAGGGTCCACACAAAAAAAAAAATCACAGTTTTATTAGTAAATTACATGCTTGGCATGGAAATTGGTGTGTTAGTCCCTGACCTACTACATAAACACACTGCAGTGGGTTTAAAATAAAGGGGTAGGGTGAAAGGGAAGAGAGATGAATTAAAGAGTGGGAGAGAAAGAGAAAGGAAGAAAGAGGGAAAGAGGTCATCAGTCCAGCTGGTGGGATGCCCAGCATCCTGGGGGTGCACACCTGGGCTTGGTGGGGGTACCTTTTTATACATAAGTTTTCCCTGCCCTGGAGTTAGGTTTCTCTCTTTCTATGCAAGTCAGTTACCATATGCAGTCTGTTCTTTCAGACCTGTCTGGAAACGAGTCTCAGAGGGCTTTGGGGATATTTGGTGGCCCCTTATTGGATTGACCTTTGGTTGACAGTTCATGCTCTCTGTGCTGATGCTGTCTTTTGTTTGTTGTGTCTCCAGGGACTAGAGCAAGGATGTTTGTGTTTGTCCCTGCCCTGCCTCTGCATGGTCCTCTTCTCCAGTCACATCTTGTTCTTTCAACAATCCTGGGTTGGCTCCACGGCTATCCTGTCATTGGTGTTTGAGACACACATTAGCCCCTTTTTTTCTGGGCCTCTACATGTTCTTGGGCCATAGCTTGATCTCATTTAAACATTACTTGAGATAATTTTAGACCAAGTAATGTTTCTAATTCTTTTTAAAAGTAATACGGGATTGACCTTAAAATTTTGGTTTAACCCAAATTTCTTCTCCTCTGTAGATCGACTAGAAGGCATATTATAACTTCTGTTTTAATTAGTGAATAAGTAGCTGTTTTTCTCAGATATTTTACACAAACCAGAATGTCAAAAAATGATAATATGATTATTGATGCCATACGTTAAAGTAAGAACACTTCATGATATTGCTAAACATAACTGGAATTTGAACAGAATGGCATCAATTAACTACATTTGTGATGAATTAAGACATATTTTGTCACCAGACAAAGTAACTGAGGTGTGAGTTTTGTTTTTAGAAACAAGGAAATCCTTCATTTCACCGACGTATGAAAGGATAAATCTTTGACAGGATATTAAAAAGAATCCAGTAGGTGGAGCACAAGGCATAGGGAAGACCTGACTCCCATGTAGAAACCGTTTTCAGTTAAAAAAAAGAAGTCATCACAAAGAATTAAAAGCGATCCCAAAATCTGAGGTTTAAGTTATTGATGACAAATCTCAATGAAAAGTCCAGGGTACAAGCAAATTTCCCCTCACTGCCAGTGCAAGTCTTCTTGCACTTCTATGCACATTCAATGACTACATCTGGAGGAAACCCAAATCTTCCTGCTAAATAGACAAAGATTTTTTCCTCCCAAAGACTCCACTGTATGATCTTGCTAGAGAAGAGCAGGGTGAGTGTGAAGTACCAAATACCTGGTGCATGGCATTGAGCTGAAAGGTCACATCCATTTCTCCTGTCATGCAGGAGGAAGGAATCACAGCAGCTGGTGCATCGGTTCCATGTCATTCCCACCACAGGATATGTGTTATTTAGCAATCTCAACAGCACTGTGATCAATGTCTGGCAGTATGGATGATGCCTTATCCTTATAGGTCTGTCATATGTTGCTTTTATTTATGCATCCAACACCCACTATTAGCTCAAGACACGCTTTTGTGCAGCCCACATGCACCTCTTCCTCCGCAACACTACGCCCAGTTATTAGCCCAATTCCCTTATTTTTACATAAGCCACTATCTCCCTGTGCTCCTGCAGTACTCTCACACACACTACTTGCTAAGCAAAAGGCAAATTTTGGCTACCCTGCTATCACAGGCATACATAATGACTAAAGACTGAAGCCTTTTCTTCGGTAAAGGCACAAAATAGAGAGCTCAAAAATTCCTTCTACTTGAAGATTGAATTTGATTTTCATTTCATTACAGTCTGAGCATCTCTCAGAGATGCTGATGGTCACAGAATAATAATCACAGTAGAAAACATAGGTGCATACTTCTTACATAGAAGATAAAGTAATAATTTGCACTATGGTAACCAGAAACTTGAATGTATCAGGCAAAAGAATTGAAGTGCTAAAATCAATACATGCATGAGTTGTAAAGTTAGCCTGGACAGTAATTTTGTTATAAGCTTCAGCTTTATCTTGCAGTTATAGATTTGGATCTTTTTTAGACAAATCCTTAGTCTTGCTTTCTGAAAATCAAACTTTACTACTTCTTTTTCAAGTCCATTTTTACTGTTTAGCTGGTGAAACACTGGATAAATATTTATACTGTAGCAAAGAAAAAAAAATTAGGTTTGCTATCAAATAACTACATATAATTTAACATATGGATATACACTAGAATATGCAAGAGAAAAGGGTGCTCTTGGATCACTTAGGCAATTGTCATTTTCCATGTCTCAATTGTCCAACCTTCTGCTCAAATGACCTCTAACTTCAGTGTCAGACAAAGCTGCTGCACAGTGTTCTGTTCAGTCATATTTTGAGAGTCATCCCTACGTGCTTGACCAGTGGAAAAAAATGATTCTCTTACATCCAGCTGGAAGTGCCTTTGTTGCCATGGAAACGCTAGCTGCCTCTTGTCATTTTACTGTGCGTATTTGTAAAAATCTGGCTTCATCTTCTCCATATGCCCCCCTGAGGAAGACAGAAATTAGATTCCCCACCCTGCTTCCCTTTGCCCAACTCTTCTCCAGGGTACACAAAACCATATCTCTCAGTCTTTTTCTTGTATATGTTCCAGCCCATACCATCTTAGAGGATCCTCTCTGGACTCTCATTTTTATGACCTCTCTTTTACTAGGGAATCCAAAGTGGAATGCAGTGCTGCTTCCTGGGTGCTGAGTAGAGAGATGTAATTTCTTCTCTCAATCTGTTCTTGTTAATGAAGCCCAACATGTATTAAAGTCATGTGCAGATCATTATCCAGAAAAAGCTCAAATATTGCAGAGCTGGTACCTACCCAGTCAGATCCTGCACCTGCTGTAGGGCTTTATTCTACACAAGGTACTGGATTTTGCATCTGTCTTTGCTGAAGGCAGTGGTACCTGCCAGCTCCTCAAGCTTGGGAAGGCTTCTTTCTAGCAGCAAGCCAACTGCAGTTTGTTCTTTGCTATACATTTGTAAATACCAAACTCCTTGTAATTTAGAAATTACCTTTGGAAAAGTAATGTAAATATACCCAGAATAACTTGCTCCACTGATGCATCTCTTTGAAGATATCTACAGAAATACATGAAAAATGTTGTACATGAAGGTGAAAGCCATGAACACGAGTTGATGGGTCTGCTTTAGATGCCTAAGTTTGAACATGCTGAGGAATTTATGTAAATTCAGTAAATGACAGTGTTTTTTCTCTTGGTCCACAATTTTCGGGCTGCATGTCCAGAAAAACAAGTTCTTAAGAGAAGCAAAAATAGATATATTGGAGTCCATGCTACACATGATCAAGTTCTACATACAGCACATGCTGAAGAGTCTTTTCAGCTGAATAGAAATGAGACAACACAACTTCTGGTTGGAAGGCTTACATTGCTTAACTTTCCATCTGCTCCCCCTGGCTTTGCTGAAAGCAGGCTGATGAAAGTATTTCAGGCAGTGACAGGTCTGGTAGAAAGATGCAGATCTTTTATTTTACTTATCAGTAAAACATTGTGAGAGAACTTAAAAAATGTGAGACTAAAAACAGGTAAGTTAACCATCTCCACAGTTAAAATCAAGGGCTAAAGTAAGTGTACTAATTTAGGCCAATTAATGGCAGGATAGTCCACCTGAGAACAGCTCAGAAAGCTGCAATAATCTGCTAAGTAAGAAGGAAACAACAGAGGACTGAAAAACACTAGGCAAACTAACAAATACATTATGTCTATGTTTATGTGAGCATACATTAACAAAAAGTTAAAAAATCTCAGAAATATGTAAAACCAAAATACTAAAATTACTGTAATTGTAATTACTATGTTCTAATCCTGTATGTTGACATAACTAAATGATAGCTAACATTCAAAACATAATACAGTTTTTACTGCCAGAGTGGTGCTTAAAGGCACAATATGCAGCTGCATAAACACAAGAAACCAACACGATGGAAATTTAGATGCAACCAAACATCATGTAAACCAGATATTGAAAAGCAGCAAACCCATTCTGAACACATCAGAAATCTTTCTCCTCTATCCTAACTAGTGATACTCAGTTCCCAAAATGCTTGCAAACCCATTCCAGGTTTAGGAACAAGCTAGCAGGAACATAGGATCCTAGTGTTGGAAATGTCTTAATGACTCCACAAATGATACATAAACGTCAAAACACTCACTGGTGGCACGTGATGCCAGCTGAAAAGGCACCACCAAAAGTAAATTAATGCACAAGAAAGTGACAAGACTTCTTAGACCTCTCTGACATATCTGTGCTGCTGAGCCTGCTACAAGACAGCTATTTTTAAATGAGACATGTGATGTACCAGAAACATCGTAGGCACTGAAGCATGAAGCTGTATGTAACCAGCTCAGCTCACTGTGAGGCTGCCGTGCTACAGTCACATGTATCTTTCTAAAATGCTTGAGAAAAACTGGTGAGTGAAGTCTTGTAGATCTTCTGAGTGTTTGACTACAATTTCTTCCTGAACTCACCTAACAATACTATTCACTTTTGAATGAAGCTCAAAGTTCTGTGGCAGCATTGCAATATCACTGTTTCAGTTAATGCATTTGTACCTTTTAATTTCATCTGTTCAATTTTGTTGCTGAGAAAGACTTAATGCATGATCTGTACTAAAGTGCACCAAAGGTGCATTTCATTTACCAGCACTCACTGGACAATCATCTACAAAAGGAATTGAATAATTTAGGATTTTTAAAAGCATTTAAGTCAGGAAGCTAGAGCAACACCACAAAATCCTAAACTGTCTTTTAATTCAATAATGCAATGAATCAATACTGAGGTAGATAATGGATGTTAACAAAAAAATAATTGCACTCAGGATAGCATTGTAGGACATGAAATCAATGATCACATAGTAACTGTATGCAAAACCCTGACAAATCTTGTAAATCTAACCATTCTACAGAGGAAAGAAGATTTTAATTTTTTTAAACTTGTATTTCAGGAAAAGATTACTTCTTGATGGTAGTTTTGAAAATGTTTTTATATTACATCAGTTGCTGAAATTTGTTTCCCATTGTGACAGCAAGTGCTAGAGCTGTAAAGGAAGCAATAGGAACAAACGTGCTGACTTAATATACTTATAGATTATCTAGGAATGTAAGAGAGGCATGACAAATACAGAACAACAACATGCAGCATCAAGGCATGTAGGAATTTGGGTTGGTATTGTACAATGAGCATTTTTGGCAATAGAAACTGTGGCCAAGACTGATGACTAATGTCAGCAGCATTGGGACTTCATATGCAACTAGGAAAGCTTCTGAATACTTCATTTGAACATGATGACTAATTTTTAACTTAAACATACACCTGAACCAATGTGATATCATTCAGATAAAGGTTAGCTTGCAAACTGCTATGAAATTTGGTAGCAGGGAAAAACTGAATAAATAACTTCACTTGCAAAAAGTTAATACAGAAACAACTACAAAAGTCACAGGACACATAGGAAGGTCTCACAGTGAACACCCACTCAAAATATACATCTTGCTGTAGTGTTTAGTCAGTAGTATTAGTTACACTAGTAACTATTAATAGAAATAGCTGTCTTCACTGTGGCCTTTGGTATCAGGGATAAAGCAATGAACTACAATATGGGTGACAGATCCAAGTTTACAAAGCAGTAATACAGCAATTTGTTTTGCAGCTCCAGAGCGGATTAAAAACAGCACAGCTTCCCAGGAGAGACAGTCTAGTTTTCTTCCCCGATGCTGCTGTGAGCACAAGATAAGCCTATTATCAAGACATTTCCAAGGAACACATGCAAACAAAAAGGAAATAAAGCTATCTTCTCAAAACATTTGTGTATGCAGTCAATTTGTAAATGGGGTGTGTGCATACCTGTGAATTTAATCAAGTCATATCCTCATAGGACAGTGATATAAAAGCTTAAGTGCAGAATATAGTACTGCTTTGTATTCCCTGAGTTTTACTTTGACCCCTACTTCAAAACAACTTTAGTTTGAACTAATTTTTTGTTTCCAAAATGCGGTCCAGACTGATAGAATTAATGGAGTCTGATGTTTTACAGAAACCGGAGTAGTCCAAAACAAGTGCATTTTACTTTAGATGAGCATAAAGTTAGAAGAGAAACAAAATTGTTCGCCTTTAATACTGGCATTCATCACTCTGAGGCTGTGGCATGTCAAGGTGACCTGATCTGAAAGCTCACAGACCCTGAATGAGGAGACAACAACCCTTTTCCCCTGTTTTTTCATTCCATGTCAGAAGTTGTCAATGCACATACTTTCTACCTTGCACAAACTCTTGTGTCCTCTGGATTCCTCTGTGAGCTCAAGCACTGTGTCAACTTGCCAGAAAACAAGTCTATCAGGAAAAAGAAGACTTAAGGAAAAAGAAGACTCTCTTCTCTGTTAGATTGATGAACTGAACTGACTCACAGAATGGTCTGGTGAGTGCCAGAGAGATGGAAAAGGAATGTGCAGGACTATGTGGCCAGGAGCCATGGATGAGGGAGTGAGGGAGGACCTCTGCTATGAGAAGAGAACAAAGAAGGAAATTGCAGGAACAAAAGCTATCACTTGCTGCAGCAGCAGACCATTCATTTCACTCAAGTTTTTCTTGAAAATAGCTTGATTGTTACAAATGTGGAAAAAATAGCAATTTTATTTTTGTATTACTGTTGCAGAAAGCTATAAAAGGTAGAAATAAAATTGGCAAATTTCCTTTTAATTACAAAGAAGAAAAAAAAATCTCAGGGTAATGCATGACAATCAGCTTTTAAATCGGCATGTGAAATGTAAGTGCTTGCTATTTCTCCCTTGCCACTTCCAGTCACTTGTCGGAGTTCTCACACCACTTTCTACATTATATCCCTTTTATGTCAGGTGTTACATTGCTACAGTAAACCAAACTGGAAAGGTGATCCACTAGAAAGATAACCACCTTGGGCATGTCTTGGTATTACAATATATCATCTACACACACACACACACACACACACACACATTTACTTTAGATTTCTTTCAGCACTCAGCCGTACAAATGTCCGTCTCAGTGGTTTTGATAGGGAAGCAGCAGATGCATTTATTTCACGAACACTACTGCTCAACTTCCATTCACATATAGACAATTGCTATCTCACTTGAGTCAGAAAAACTTCAGAAGTTGAAATAACACTGAGTCCATTTTTCAATAAACTTAAGTAACTCAGATAACGCTAAAACAGAAACAACTACTGAGGATCCCCATGTGAAGCACCTTCGGGTCTCTGTGATGGTGCTCAGAGTTCTGTGATTTGCTCTGTTGGAGTTTTTGTGAAATCGTAGTTGCTTTTAAAGAGAAGCTCTTCCAAGTGTTGTCAGTTCAACATGCAGAGGCAGTATGTCCTTCCCCATATTCCCCTGCTGGTACAACATAATCTCTGTGAAAGACAAGAAGATTGAAATACCTACCCAAGTTCTAAATCCACTTCACTCAGACTACTGCCAAAGGTTTACTTATTATATTTCGGTGCTCCTTTTGAAATAAACTGAATCCATGGATGCTTTCTAAAGCATACCCTGAATAGCTACAGGAAAATATGTTTTACATGCTGGTGATCAAGAGCAGAAGTAAAGTTACCACCTCAGCATGAAACCTACCATTTCTTACTCTCTCAGGATACATGTCTCAGGAACCAGCACCTTACTTAGCATTTCAGGGATATGTTGGAACTGGAATTAGGCACTGAAACGCCTTCATTTCACAGAGGTAACTACTGGAGTGTTGCTCTGGACAGCTGACACTTTCTTGACCTTGTCTCCCATATGCTTTCAAGACTCAGTTATATCTCTCTTACCCTAGTTGTTAAACCCAACCAAACAAACATACAAAGGGCTTACCTCCAAACTAACCAATGCATTATGAGAGAGATCTAGGGATTTCAGATGACTACATGCTTGCAGACAATTTCATAAATGAGTTACTTTCTCCTGCCAGAAAGGAGCAAGGATAGCACATCACCTACTTCAGAGCAAAAGGACAGGCAGGGTGGGGGCATGACTGGGAGCATGCATAACCTCAGCATATTTATAAGAAAGGCAGGTAATATCTTCTACACATTCTAATACTTAACATGGTGAATACAAAATGCACAAGGAAGCAGTATGTCAAGAATTCAGATAACATTTTTAATACTAAACAAAAATAAGAAACATCAATTTCTTGTTGTGACTAGAGGGGCTTTTAAGGTATTTTTTAATGGTAGAAGAAGTAATATTAACCATGTGGTAACCATTGCAAAAATATGCTTTCAAATGCCACTTAATATCAAGCCAGCACTTGCTCAACCCCCTGCATATGCACTCTCTGGGACAAAATGACCTCTATGCTTCCAACTTTTCCTTGAAAACAAGTGTTTATAGCAGGTGCATATTAAGCAAATTAAAGTACTGTGATCTTGTGTACAGGGAGAACACACGTCAGCTACAGACCTGTGTTTCATCTTCCTTAGGAAAGAACCTATAGCACAAGAAAAACTCAATTTCTAGATATATGAGGGTTTTGACCACAAAGAACATTTTAGATGTGTTTTATGAGCCATCAATAATCAACTTTTTTGTTTGTTTGTTTTTTAAAGGTAAATATAAAGGTAATTGGTGAGAGAGAAAATGGATTGTGCTTTCCCTGTGTTCTCTGGTAGTGTTGGGCCTATCTCTGCTGAACTCTATGACAGTATTTCTGTAGGAACAGGTATAAAGAAAAAGTACTTCATGCAGTGCAGGAGAAATCCAGGGTGAAATCTACCCAGGATATGAGAAACAAAGTATGTATTTCTAAATTGAGCACTCCTGCTCTCTCGGTGTATCCAACACTGCTTCTACCCTTCTCATGATTTAATTCCACATGTAACATTTTCTTTTGTGAAGAATTTATAAGCCTTAATGAGCTTTTTCTCCATACCTAGGAATGCTATTCCCAAGTACTCTGGATGTTGGATTATTACAACCTTTTTAAAAACTTCAGGTTGAATTATAAAAACCACTTTGTATTTCATGTTACTCAAAGTTCAAGAAACAATTAAATCAAACATATTTAAACACTGAACTATGTCAACTGCACATCTAAGTCAGCTGTTAAAGCCAACTGTATCCTGGGTTGCATCAAAAGCAGCGTGGGCAGCAGATCGAGGGAGGGGATTCTCCCCCTCTGCTCTGCTCTGGTGAAACTTAACCATCCAGCCCTGGGGTCCCCAGCACAGGAAAGACATTGACCTGTTGGAGTAAGTCCAGAGAAGGGCCACAGAAATTATTAGGAGGGTGGAACTCCTCTGAAGAAAGGCTGAGAGGGTTGGGGTTATGCTACTGTAGATAGAAAGCTCCAGGGAGACCTCACTGCGGCCTTTCCATAATTAAAGAGGGTTTATAAGAAGAATGGAGACAGATTTGTTAGCAGGGCCTGTTGTGATAGGAAAGGAGGAACAGTTTTAAACTAAAGCAGGGTAGAGTCACACTACATACAAGCAAGAACTTTATTATGATGAGGGTGGTGAAACACTGGAACAGGTTGCCCAGAGGGGTGGTAGATGCCCCATCCATGGGAGCATTCAAGGCCAGGTTGGATAGGACTCTGAGCAACCTGGTGTAGCTGAAGATGTTCTTGCTAATTGCAAGGGGATCAGACTAAATGACCTTTAGAGGTCATCCTTTAATGGCCCAACCCATGATTTTATGATCCACAGTCTACCAATAGAGGTAAAGGGTTACTAATGTCAGCTCAGCCAAACCAAATAATAACAGCTGCTGGCACCTTATTATTGTCTGGAAACAGATGAAAAAGGGATGGGGAACAATGGAAATTCCTATGCAGGAATTCCAAGCCTTCTGGCTTACTTAAAGGAGAAAGACAAGGCAGCCTGAGGGCTTTTTTCCACAGCCTAAAGGTAAGAAACTTTTAAAGTGCTGCTCCTCCCATACCGACCTTCTTTCCAGATATGTCCTCCTGGTAGTTTATTCTGCATTGACTGCAGTAGTAATTTAATCAACTTTCATGGGATAAGAGACAACAAAACCAGATTTATGAAACAGCTTTTCACTGGGTTACGAAGCTGGATTGGTATACTGTGTAAGTTGATAAATACCAGAGATAGTGCCAAGTAGGAAGATACAGTACTGGAAATGGGGAAAAGAGAAGGAAGAGCAGTGAAAAAAGACAAAAATGAAGACAAGCCACCCCCCATACATCAACTATTTCATAATTAATCTTAACCATATTAAGAAATCACCTCTTAAAGAGGCTCTCTCCTGAAGTACCTTTATGTAATATACATACATCTGAACAATTTACATGTTCTGATTTCATAGATATTTACATCCCCTGAGCACACAAATGGGAGATGACAAGAAACTTAACCAACCAGCAAACTATAGCTGTTCTAGTGTATAGTGGATACAGCAGTTAAAAATTGGTGTGTTCTTGTGGTATGGATTTTTTTTCCCTGGTGACTCTGGACTAACAAAACAGTATCTGCAATTTTTTCTGCTTGAGAGCAGGATTTACTGGCTGCGTTTATAGGCAAAACGCAAAACAGTGCTTATGATTATGTCGCCTGATGTTCTTGGGAAAATCTTTCCAAGACAACGTTATCCGGGTAAGGTAGAGAGTTGTTCTTTACTTACAGGGTTTTAGGGGTACAAGTATAGAAAGCATACAGAGAGACATACACCCTTCCCCCAATACTGGCCTCGTGTTCTTCAATCACGACTTGAGGTTCTTCATGGCTCACCAAGGGGGCAAGGGGAGAGACCCCTGCCAGTGCACGGACAGGCTGGAGATGAGCTGACAAGCACCAGACCAGCTGGGCTCTGAGCTCAGCTCAGTGAGCTTAGCTGAGTAGAACTCTGAGCTTGCTTTTAGCATAGGGGTCTTGTCAATTTTATAATACTACTTAATTATCCTATCTAAAGGTTACATCCAATCTAATAATTGTCCATCCCCAGAAATGCCCCCAACAGGTCTTCTCTGAAATAGAGTTGGAGGTCTCAGGATCCCCTGTACTTCATCATCTTGTTTGCATTACATCTTCTTTTTGGAGCTTCTCCAAGGTTTCTGGGCCTTTACACTATGGCTAAAATGGTATCCTATTTTGACTATAACATGTCCTATTTGCTATCTGGGTTTAAGTGTCTTATACAAGATGTTCTCACTACTTAACTACTATCTCCCCCTTTACCCAGAGCTTCAGGAATGTGACACAGAGGTTAGAAGCTGTTAACTACCACTTTAAATGCAAGAAACTGTATAGCTATATAAAAATCTACAAATATATGAAATCCTAAGGCAACAATGAAGTATTGAGAACAGTTATCTGTGGTGCAGAAAGCCCAAAGCTGGATTAAATGGTCTGCTGACACGAACCACTGCAGTGTCATTTTATTAATGCATGAATTGTTGATTGGGGGAAAACTACACCAGTTACACTTTTACTGTATTAAAGTAACTGTTCTCTCAGGTTTGCAGTGAGGGAGAGCCAAGGGAGCACTAAGGTAGTGAAAGACAGCTGTTAAATATTGCATATTGAAAAAGCTCTTAAATAGTCTGCATTGCCAATTAAGCCTGGATTTCTTAGTATGGGTAAGTTTTTTTCTCTAAGGGTTTTAATTTTTAAGATTTTAATAAATTGACACTTAAAAGGAAAAGAGTTAATAAAGAACTAATGTGGAATTAATTTAGGTCAAAGTCATGTATACTTCTAATGTAATAAGATCCTGGCATTTTTTGCCCAACTTGCTGAGAATTTTCTAGCTTTTAGGTAGGGGATAGAACTTCTGCAAGGAAAGACAGACTGGGAAAAGAACATAACTTTTGCAAGTAGATAGGATGTGTCTCTTCAAACTGGCAAGTAAGCAATCAGTATTTGACATTCCAGGCTGGGAAACAATTCATCCAAGATGAAAAGGATACATCATAAAAAGGATTTTTATGGACTGAAAACAAAGGACTTACATATCGAGGAGGTGTGGAAAGGCAGGATTTAACATGAGTGTGTAATGACCTTTGGGAATATAAGGTTTTTGCTTTTGTAATTCCATTGGAAGTACTTATGGAGGATTATCCCCAGCACTTCTCCAGTGCTGAATAAAAAGGAATGTGGCTTAACATTGATAAATTTCAATTCTGAGTGAATTTCTTTGAATCACCTCCCTGCATCACATGTGTGTGCAGCACTCTTTACAAACACCTTTACCATCATTTGTAAACTACACAGTTGAAATATTTTATTTGTTGGTGATTAGAAAGTAATTACATTCTGGTGTTAAATTACATTCTGATAGAAAATAAAATACATTTTAACCTGATGGACTTCCTGAATTTTGTGAACTGCTGTGAGAAGATTTTGAGCTGTAATATGCTTATGGGCTGTGAATGCAGCTTATCAGTTTTTACCAAGTTTCAGTTTACAACACCAAGCTTATACTCAGGTTTAGTAAACTAATCCTTAAAGTCCTCTAAATTATAACCATGTTGCTATACTAAAGAAACAGAATGCCTTATTATCTCTGGCCATGAAAGCGTCTTGTCTTTTTACTTGCCTGTAGTGCCATGCCAGCCTTTTAAAACAGTGATAATAAAAACAAACTCTCTTGAGCACTGGTTGTCTAGCTGGCTTTATTTCTGTTGGTCTTCCCAAGATATTTACATTACATTGACTATGAATCTGATATATTTCCTTTCAGTATAAACGGGGAGTCTTTCTTTTGCTTTAATAGGAACTGGCTTAATGATAAAGAATATAAAAGCCTGATTGTGAGTAGTGGTGAATTTCTTGAACAGAAACAAACTGAAACAAAATAAACTCCTAACAGGATCTGGTCTTCTCCTATTAAGGTAACATGCTTACAAAAGTAAGCTCATTACAAATCCATAACATCAGAGTTGGGTAAGATGAACACAACCTCATATTGGCATTATCTTGAGAACTGGTAAGTGTAAAATCTGTGCAGGTGCTGTGAACTGGGGCAGATGGCCAGGATGTATGTAGTTATGTTAATGTACCATGAGTTATTATTCTATTCCTATATAACCTGAAATACAGGTTATCTTTGTGTATAGTGTACCTTTGGCTGTTTATGTATTAAGGGATGTTAGGAAGAATGAAGGAAAGACAATCAAAGGGCAAAGTAGCTCCAACATTAATACTCATCATTGTGTTTAACTTGTGTGCTTTTTTTCTCTTGATTCCATTAAATCGCACCTTTATTTAGATTGTACTCTTGTCACTTGAAATACCTGTCCAAAACCACAGAATCCTAGGATATCCTGAGTTGGAAGGAACCCAAGAGGATCATCAAGTCCAGCTCCTAACTCCACACAGAGCAGCCTAAAAATAAAACATGTCACAGAGCACTGTCCAAACGCTTCTTGAGCCCTGGCAGGCTTTGGGGGCATGTCCACTTCCCTGGGGAGCCCGTACCACTGCTTGACCACTCCTGCAATGACAGTCTCTTATCCAACACCCAGTCTGAACTCACACTGACACAGCTTTTTGACATTTCCTCGCATCCTGTCTCAGTTTCCTAGTGTTATTTCTGCTTATTAGGTGATATTTTTCAAAGATTTTCCCCCTTACTTTCATTGTTGATAATAAACATAATTGTTGCTTATAATATAAGACTCTTTCGTATCTCAGGCACCTTGTTTTTAAATTTGATCTACTTTAACCTGTCTGCCATTCTTTATATTGCAGGGCCTAACTTTGTCACCACTATAATATATGGCTGATCAACCATGTAAGCTTTTTTCAATTCTTTTTCAGTTTTTGGAAATGGAATAATGTTTTATTACTAATGGAATATACTCATCAATCTATTAAAGCCATTACCAGTTACTTTGAGAGTAACATGCAATGTTTTCATTTACATTTTTTAGGGTACAAGATAAAAGCTCAAAAGTCAAATTTGAAAAGCAGCAGAGCTTTTAAAATAACTTACAAAATTAGAGTCAGGGTCTTTTTCATCTTCAAAGCAACCAATCTGACACTTTTTTGTTAGTAGATCAAGGAAGGGTTTCTTCTGTTTTCTCATGGCCAAGGAAAGCTTTCAGAGATTGGCCTACACTTTCCTAGACCACTGCCTATCCTAAATAAGCCAGGCCTTTGGGACAGGCTTGTCAAAGTTTTGTCGAGATTTTAGTCTAATGCTAATCTCAAATCAAATTCTGTAAGTCATGCTTTAAATTGGATGAAACAGAGACAGTGTATTTACTATGTACCTTGTCCATTCACCTAAAATTGAGGTGCATTTCATTCCCATTTTATTTTAACCCACATGAATTTTGTCAGGAATGGGAGGAAAATGTTCTAACAAAGTAATGGCTATAAGTGACTATTCCAGGTGTAATGGGTATAGGAGTTGGCACCAAACATTTTTCTCTACACATCTCCTGATTTTTAGCAATACTTGATAATGTAATGTAGCCCATCTGGATTATTTTTAGGCAGTGGAAAGGCTAATCACATATTTATTTTTTTTTTTCATGTTTAATGTTTTCATGGTTCATCATAGTAATGGGTATGAAGACTAAGAATTTTTCAGATCATTAGTATTTTAAAAATCATTGTTATTTAGACACAGCTAGAATAGCAACTTATCTCTACCACTGCAGAAATTTGCCACACAAGTTTGACTAAATGAAAGCTATTCTCACAAGATTAAAATAATCTAGTTATTTCCCAAAGTACCTTCAACTGGACATTAACCAGAGGAAAATGAAATGTTACTTTCTCCAGTTCTTTTTGAAATCCAAATCCTTTATACTCCTATTAAAAACAAATAAAACCCTGTTCCATATAAAATGCCTAAGAGGTCCCTGCAATAAAACACAGTCAAGAGAGATTTTTTTTTTCAGTAAATAATGCAGATTTTAAAATAAATTAATGCTTGTTATGTGAAGAGAGCACAAGAGAAAGTATTTTGATGTTCTGCCAGTGTTCAAAAATAGTTTTAAGATACAGTTTTAACATGATAATGTCAGACTGTTTATATTACCATTAGTAGGCTTTTCCCAGCAAATACACACCAGCCAAGGAGCACTCATTACATTGAAACAGACATTGTAATGCATCTCGGTGCACTGGTGAGATGTTTTTTCATAGTGGAGATGTGTTTTTGCAGCCATACACAGTTCTGAGCAATGTGCTAAATGCTAGATTTTTCAGAGCAGTATAGACTGTCTATCAGCAATTTTAAGTGCAGCCAACATATGATCTACCTTAAATCAGGGCAAGAAGGAACAGATTCATTATATTGGCAATGTAGAGACCTAAACACAGTGCTTGGTACCAGAATTTTTACCATGTGAACATCGGATTCTACTGTCAGTTACCTTAACAAAGGGCTGTTAGTTGTGCTCACCTCTGCTCAGGACAGCTCTGCTGTTCATGAGGCGCTGATTTCCTCTCTGTGTGTTTAATTTGTGGCTCAGCTATCAATAATGGTGCATACCCATTAGAAATCAATCTCTGTCTGTTATTCTAATATTCATTTGCAGCTCTCATGCAAGTTTATTCAAGGAAATTTCCAAAGGCATTCCTGGACATCAGGACCAAATGGACAATATTTTTTCTTGATGACTGATTCCTTGCCTGCTGTTTTTGCCTTTGAAAAATGTGCCACAAAGAATTTCTGTGGGAGGCCTACAGGAAAACAAATTTTTAATGGAATGATAGTAAAACTAGAAGATACACTGTGTTCAAAATAAAGGACTACATTTTTCTCTTAAGAGTGTAACTTAGGAGAAAAAATTAAGAAGGTACTAAACAAAGATTTATTGATCAAATGTAAAAGGGTGAATTGGAAGATACTAGGCAAGGTTAAAAAAAGTCTACAAAATGTTTTTTAAAAAAATCTGTGGATTGAAGACACTGGCATTAAAACAGCTGCAAATATTTTGCCTCAGTTTCAAACTCCTTAAAATATTTTTTGACGAGTCAGCTCACGTTCCAGAAAACAACTACCAGAATGTGTTGGAAAAAGAAAGGTAGGAGGATTAAGAATACCTAAAAATATCTGACACTACATAATCATAAAATCATCCTACAAAGTGTAGCAACGTTAAGGATTGTGTAAGTGAATGGAATTCACTCTTGCCTCTTGTTCCTGAGGTTCACCATACCAAACTAGGAGCCCAATTTGTGCTCTGTGGGAGGTTTTTCCTTTGATGTCATGGAAGGGATCTCTTGAGATCATCTGCCCAATCCCCATCCCCCCCTGGTTCAATGCATAGTTACCTAAAGCAGGTTGCTTAATATTGTCTGGCCATTTCTGAACATCTCCAAGGATGGGAACTCTGCAACCTCTCTATGCAATCTGATCCAGTGTTTGACCTCACCACAGAAAATGTGGGGTTTCTTCTCATTGTTTCAATAGTATTTCAGTTTATGCCTATTGCCTGCTGCCCAGCCACTGGATACCTCTGAGAAGAGTCTGGCTCCATCTTTGTATACAGCGGGATTGATGCAGCCTCCCCAGGTTTGCAGAGGACACCAAGCTGAGTGGTGCAGTTGATGCAAGAGGGAAGGGATTCCATCCAGAGGGACCCTGACAGGCTTGAGCAGTGGGCTTCTGTGACCCTCATAAAGTTCAGCAAGGCTAAGTCCTGCAACTCAGTGCAGGCAATCCCCGATATTGATACAGAGTGGGGGATGAAGGGATGGAGCTGCTCTGCAGAGGAGGACTTGAGGATAAATACTGGTAGGTGGAAAGCTGGACATGACCTGGCAATGGGCACTTATGGCCCAGAAAGGCAGCTGTGTCCTGGTTTGCAGGGTGAGGGAGGTGATTCTCCCCCTCTACTCCCTGATTCTGTTATTCCATACACCATTCAGATAGACATAAACACTTGACAAGATCTCCTTTGAGCCTTCTCTTCTAAACCAAGCCCCAGCTCTCTTGGTCTTTCCTCATTTAAGTAGCAATTTGTTTCCTTGACTCAACTGATATAAGCCTTCATTTCAGTAAAAGGGATGTTTCTGCAGGTCAGTGATACAATGCCAGAAATAATTTAGAGACTTGAGACATCGTTTCAGAATTCTAAAATCTTCCAGTGGCAAAGCCAAGCGTACAGCTTACTGTGTTGTATCTCGAGAGAAAATAAATCTCAAATGTTGGGGACTAATTCTCATTTCAGATGTGGTGAAGAATTAGTCAAAAAATCAAGGTGAGTGGTTTTTTTGTTGTTGTTGGTGGTGGTGGTGGTTTTTTGGTTTTTTTTTTCCCCTCTCTTCATTTTGGAGATGACAAAGACTGGAAGTTGCTGCAGGCTTGAAGTTCTGGTTGAGCCCTATGTAACAGTGGGTGATGTTTGGACTGCTCTAGCAGGCTTAGGTCACTGAAAAGCCTCACATATAGGGATTAGTTTCCAGTGATTGCATACATTAGTTACCCAGCTGTCTTCTTCCACCAGTTAAACAGACACTGTATAGATTTTTAAAATGCAGCTTGACCCTTAAAAGAAGACTGACCTGAAAATGTGATCTTGCCAAGGCCATTTCTACACATTTTGCGGGTGGCATTTACCAGAAGTGAATCGGCGTATCTGAAGGTCTGGGGCAAAACACAGAAAGGTGTCAAAACTTCAAGTCTTCACTGTCATATTATGGAATGCACTTGTCCTGATGTGGGGACAGGGCTCTCTAAAGAGTCTAGGGAAGGTAAGTGCTAGAATTCTTTTTAATTTCTGTAAGTTCCATGTCCCTAATTCCTCTAAAAATACCTTAAAAATATGAATTTCATGACTGATATCATATAGTAAATTAGAATTCACCAATTTCCAGTAACGTCTGACTTCTAGTATGTACGCATATAGATAGACTTCATACAGACATTATGTATATATGTATACAAATCCATACAGCCCCTATCTTTTCTCATTGTTATTTTCTCTCTTGAGTTCTTTGGCAATTTCAATTGCCTGCCAAGGATAGTACTCTGCTTTGATAACCACTAATAATTTGTTGAATATGAAATTGAAATTGATTAAATCAATTAAAGGACTGAACACATTTTGAAGAGTGAAGTGTAAATAACCAGAAAGCAGTGATATAACTGCAATATTTTAACACATTTTTTCTAAATATTTCTACTAGATAAAAGCCCAAAGGAATTGGTCATCCAAACCGGCAGCATACCACAGGTTTTACTCCCTTTTTCAAGTGACTTGACAGAAGCTGTAGGCAGATTAAGGCTATTTATAACAAGTTAAAGCAGGTAACAAGACATTTTGTGCCATATTGTTTCAAGATAGGATGGGAAGGAAAAATACTTCTTGCTGAAATTACAAAACAGCTTGTTAGAAACTGCCACCCTGGAACCAGTTACCATAAAAATGCTTGGATTATGTGGTCTTCTGGGCAAGGATTTTCTGTTGCAAATTTAGGGGCTTGATGACCACTACTTGGTTTTGGTTTGTTTTTTTTTNAATTTGGAAAGAACAGCCTATTTCTTTATTCTCAGTACTAAGTCTTTACAGGTATCCTGCCACGTGCAGCAATCAGGAAAGCCTGTGTGAATCCAAATGTAGTTAAAAGTAAATATTTGACACAGATGTCTGCCAAGACACTTAAAAATATCTGCATGGAGTTCAGGTAAAATGTTTCAAGTAGAGAAACTTGCTTGTTTTCTCTTTCTTCATGCAGGTTTCACCATTCTACTCTGCAGAACTGCTGCACCTTCTAACCAGCAAACATGGTCTAGTAGTTTGTGATTAGTAACTGTCTTGTCTTCTAGATGAGGAAAATCTTTTTCTGGTGTCTATTCAAGTCTTATGCTCACACTCCAGGCCACCCAGGCACCATATTTAGCTCAGTGTTAACATCATTACTAAGAGTGTCAATACACTTTGCCTGTCAGCACTGCTTTAACTAAAGCTCTGCAGCATTAAATCTGTAATCTGAACGCTCAGAGGCATCCTGGGTTCAGTGTCTTTTGTTTTTCAGGTGAAATAATTTCACACCACTGCATTTGACCTTCTGGTGGTTCTGGTGTTTATTAGAAAAATGAATAAAGATCAGGCAGGATTGGACCTTTGTGAAGAAATCTCCAAATATCCTTAAATGTTATAGCAAGGACTGGTGGTTCCTTAGCAGATGCTGATCTTTTATTTCACTTAGTTATCAGTCAGTGCCATGTCAAGAAACTTGGTTGGTTTTTCTTCTCAAGCAAAACCAAGGTCCTGGTTCAACCTGATCAGAAAATGGAAAGTGTCTTTTGAAAACTAATAACAATAATAAAAAATTTTAAAATGAGGTTCTAAAGTGTGAGACTGACAACTAGAAACTTTCCACTTACAGCCAAAATAAAACCAATTTATGAGTGTCACGCAACAGTAAATTAAGAACTTGGTTTCCTTGGGAATACTGCGTAACTGAGATACTGCAACATTTCAGTGCATAAATTTAGATTCTGAGTGTCACAGGTCAAGTGGAAAGGCAGAGATGACACTCAGCACAGTAGCAGTTGGCACAGCTGTGGGATGCAGAGTATGACCATGAAATATATTAGTTCAGAAGAAAGTTTTAACAACAGTGCTGAAATGGAGCTGAACAAAATGTCTTTTGTTTATACTTCTATATCTGTAATAACAGATATAGAAGTAACAGCCCTGATAATGTTCCTATAGCAGTTTTTGTATGTGATGACATGCTGAGAATTTATTTTCAAAAAGGATGTTGTACTCCAGACCCCTTGCTGGCAGTATAATGTGATTTTTGTATTTTAACAGTTTTTCCAGTAGATGGCAGTAGCTGCTTGTTGGCTGATAAATTAAACACCATCATAGTGCGATACCTGAACGTAAAGCAGTAAAACACAAGTATGATCCTATGGAGGTACGTAACACATAATTGATACGTAAGTGCATCTGTTACAAGTGTTTCACCTGTTTTCCATGTCTGATCATGAAATATTTTCTTAATATTTTCATTTTGAGTCTGTTGGTTCACTTAGAATTATGTGATAGTGTAAAACTAATTAAGCTATTATAGGGCTACCGAGGATTAAGGACAAATATTTCTCACAGTGTGCTTGGTTCTGAGATCATTAGGGTTTGCCTGCATTTGAAAACTATTATGGAATAGTTTGAGTTGATTCATTTTGTAATGTCTTATATTCAGATTAGAATGCTTTATTGTGAAATATCTGGCATTAAATTATGATTTTATAATTGGCATTTTACCCAAATTACAGGTTTTCTTGCCCCAGAACCAGTATGGATGATTCTGCATTGTGAAACATGTCATGTTGCAAGACTGTCAAAACCTCCCACTGTTTTTCTATTATGTTTTGCTGCTCTTCGGCTTTCTGTCTATCCCTGTTGCCTTTTCTGTCCTGGAGGCATGGTACAGAAATTGTTATTGTGCTACTTAAACACTGACCTGAAGACTTTTATGTGGTTGTGCCTATTTCATAAGGACTTCACAAACCAGACTTCATGGTGCTTCTTCGGCCATATACAATGTTGGATGGAGTCATATACTGAGAAGACTTTTTCTCACCAGCATAATCTGCATTACTTTAGTTGATCTGCAGTATATACATGAAGACATTAAACATTATGCAGGGGATGTAATAGATGGGATCAAATCTGCTTTTACCAAGTATCTCATAAGTAGATGCTGGATAAGAATTACCATGATCTGGTATTTTTGTGAAAAGTTTGATGGTATCTTGCTAACTGGGCTTTGGCAGTCTCATTAACACAAACAGAAGAATGTCATGCACAATGGATCTCAGAAACCCTGACACAGACATGGAGAATTAGAAGACCCTGAAACAAACTGAAGAATTAACCTGAACCACAAGCAGAGGACAAAGTCAGTGCATGAGGCCAAATCCAGTAAATAGAAATTGATACAGTGGACTATAACTTCAGTGTAGAGGGTAAGGAGGTTTAAATAACTGCATGGCACTAACACATTTTTCCAGTTTGTTTTTCTTTCCTACCTCCTTGCCTGCATTCTGTCTTCCATTTACCTGTCCTGCACACCACCTGTTAGCACTTCCCTATTTCTGTAAGTACACACAAACAGAAACAGTGTCCCACTCTGTGCCTCTCTTGGTGCTTCATCTCTTCATTTCTGCCTAGCTGACTTTTAGTTCTCTCTAAAGGGTGATATCCAGGGGACTGTTTTAAAGACAGACATACAGAGAAAAGAGACTCAGTCAGTGATATCTTTGAGAGGATCAAAGAACACTCTTAGGTTTTCACTCATATACTGCAAATGTGTCCTTATAATATTCACAGGAACCAGCAGACTGTCAGTGGTCATTCATTGCTCCACACTGGCAGGGCAACCAGTTTTTACTGTGCTGCCTCACATCTCACCTGGGCAGTAGCTGTGCAAGTGAGGAAGGTCACTATTTCTGCTTTTTGCTTTACAGCTCTGATGCCATGAAAAAGAAAGGGTGGGGAGAGGGAGAGGATACTGAGTGATGTGAAGGCAAACAACTTCTTGACGTACATAGCAAGGTAGTCACTTAAATGCACATTATGCTGTGAAAGCCTAGGCCAAGATTTTTATGAGATTAGTTTTAATTTTTTGGCATTGCTATCTCTTGAATAAAAGAGTTGATTTTTTTCTTTTTACTGTTTTGGGTCATTGATCCTCCTTTTATTTCATCATCATCATAACATATTCAAAGACTCTGAAATAATATGGAAACTTCAACCTTATTACAAGAACTGTGTTACAAACTATGCATGAATGTGCAGCAAAAATAACATTAAATGTGATAACACTTATCAAATCTGATTAAGCTATGATAAACAGTACACTGAGCCAAGAAGACATGGAGCATTCCTAAGACATGTTTTCTATGAAAGAAATGTATACTGATGAAGAGCTGGAATTAGTACCAGTGTATGAGTACAATACATCCCTCATTTTTTGAATTTCTGTCATTTCACTGAGTTCTCCTTTCTGACCTACCACACTTGCTTTTCTCTTACTCCCTTGTGGAAGGTTCTCTCTTGCTTGCTCTCCTGAGCTTTTGCAAAACACATCAAGTAGCAATCAAAAGGAACGTGTTTTTTTTCCCTTCTGGAATTGCTGTCTTTCAGCCTTTTAGATGTGCCACTGTATTATGTCTTGGTCTTTCCCATGTATCTCATTACTGTAGGTAATACACAGACCAAACATGCTGCATACATTCTTCTCTCTTTATAAACCATAGGATATAAAGTTAAAAAAAAAAAAAAAGAAAATGAAGCATTTTTACAATTAAAACTCTTCTTTGATTTAGAAAATGCCAGTTATATGAAACTCTCTGGTTTTGACTGAGCCCAAAGCCACTGTCTTCCTTTGCAGGTGATCCTGATTCACAAGTTACTTTCTGCTTTGTGTATGTTGGCAACAACTACCTGTGTTCACCACAGTTTGCTCCTGATTGTCTGACTTCACTTTGAAAAAGAAATAGGGTTGTAAAACCAAGATGGTAATACCACCAACACAAGAGAAACTTTGCCAGTGACAGAGGAGCTTTAAGATTGAATGAATTTGTAATGTAAGTACAGTCAGTCAGGCCCAATGGGCAGTGGGTGTGAACACAACAAGCTTTGTACAAACGATGTCAGACACCAAAAATTGAATGGAGTCCAGCACCAATGGTCACAGACACATCACATGGTGTCCTGCTCCATCTGCTGTGATAAGCATGACAGGCAAGGTGGGTTAGTGGTGAGCAACATCCTGCAATAGGTCATTTCCACGTGGACACTGCAGTTGTAAAGGCAAAGTCTGGTTTTGGATGAGTTGGATACCTTTGATTCCTGGATAGTGAACGGTACCCCATTCTCATAAGTATCTTCCACATCCCCAGCAAACATGGATCACTCCTATTTCAGGCACAACACTGAAGATTTGAGTAGAGAGAGAGAGAGAGGAGGTAGCAAAGCTGTGCTGACCTCGCCTCAAGCTGAGTACCTGCTCAAAACAGGCCTGTGGAAAGCAAAGTGCTCCTAGGCAAGATACAGCAAGCTGCTCAAGATGTCAAGATGATGTGCTGTGACCCTGCTCCATGACAATTCAATCTGTTCTACGTGCTGTGCAACTTGCCAGTCTGGATGAATATTGCACAGTCAATGACATATTTCCAGTGAACACTGTATCTTTCATGTTGTTGTTTTTGGACTTAAAACATGACAGGCCTTTGGCTTCTGGACTAATCCCTTCACACAAACTCTGCACAGTTGGCTGTGTGTGCCCTGTGGGACACTGATAGTATCAAGTTTCTGGAACACAAAAAGAACTTAAACCTTTGCAGACACCAACAAATTATCCACTGCCACAACGGACTGACCTTTCCCGCTCTATGTAAGTGTTTCTCTCGTGGACACACATCTTGGTTTCCTGGAAGGAATATTTAGAATACATGTAAACTTTGTTGGAATGCACTGCTTGCTCTGGAGATTATAGTGTCTCTCTAGGTGTACAAAAACACACTTTTTGTGTAAATCACTTAACAGCTCAGATAAGCAAGTAGCTTACTACACCCAAGCAGGAGTAGTTGGCTCCTGTGAGTCAGCCAGCTCCTGTTGCTAGTTACAGCCTCTTAAATCTGTTTACAGAGCTGTTTGTATGAACACTCACTTTCACTCATACTTTTTATCCTGATCCCAAATGAGCTTGTTTTACTGTGAGCTTTATGCTCACTATGGATTATGTGAACAAATATACTGCTCCAGGGAAGACAGAGTTTCTCATATTCCAAAGACTGCCTGGGTGATAAACATTACTTAGTTTCAATCAGAATTAAAAATCCTGCCTTAGTGTAGGACTTCTACATAGGCAAAAATGCCATTAAAATATTTCCTTATATAGTAATTTGATGAATTAATTATGGCTCTTTTTCTTCACTGAAAAAAATATTTTCATGACAGCTCTGTGTAGTTTTTTGCTATAAAAAGTTGGGTTATTCCTAAATGTCACAAGTCAAGCAGGTGAAGCAGAAGGCTTGTCTGAGCAGGGATCACCTCTTGGAAATAAGACAGAAAAGAAAGATGTGTGCCCAGTGGAAACAAGGTCAAGTAATATGGGAAGAATACAGAGATGCTGCTGTAAGGAGAAGATTTGCTTGTCCAAAGTTCAGTTGGAGATGAAACAGGCCAGAATGCTGGAGGACAATTTAAAAAAAAAATAAATTTCAAATATAATAATGGCAAAAGGCAGTTACAGCCCCTTCCAGGATGAGGATGGTCACCTCACAAACAGGGACAGAGACTAGACAAAGGTGTTTAATGCTTTCTTTGCCTCTGTCTTCAACACAGATGACAGACCAAGGGGGCTCAGTGCCCTGAGCGGTAGGAACATCACTGTGAGAGTGATCAAATCACAGCTGACCCTGAAATTGTGCAGGATGTGGTGCTCCAGCTGGATCCCTACAAACCTACAGGGCCTGATGGGATTCATCCCAGAATCCTCAAGCAGCTATTGATGCCACTGCTAAACATCTCTTGATGACTTTTGAGCGGTCTTGGGAATCCAAAGAGGTCCCAGCTGACTGGAAGCTGGCAAGTGTTGTCCTATTTTTCAAGAAGAGCAGGAAGGAGGACCCTGGAAACTACAGGCCAATCAGTCTCATCTCAGTGCCCAGTAAAATCATGGAAAA
>VXBX01004996.1:42912-68078 GCA_013400415.1 Scytalopus superciliaris
CCATTAAACTTCTGTAACTGTATCATTATATAGATAGATTTTAGCCACATTGACAGCGTAATAATAGATCAATATTGTGATCAATCAAACATGATTTTATTTAGGTAAGTGGTTACTTTGTGCTTAGCTGCATGAAATCTATTTTCAGATCATGACAAAACACAGCAAAAAGTGTAGCACGCTTCAGTCTTACTGCCATCACACAAATGTAAAACTCTGCATTTAATATTTCTAAGTAAATGTGTATAACCTAAAAGAGTGCAAACATTGAAAAGTTATCTGGATGAAGGCATACTGTCCCTCATGGTATCCTTCTGGATGAAATGTCCTGCGTACAGTCGGGTAACTGTTACACAAAGGGTGAGCCACTGGCTCACAGGTCAGGCACAAAGAGTTATAGTGAATGGGGTAACACCAGGCCGGCATCCAGTCTCTAGTGGGGTTCTGCAGGGCTTCATTCTCAGCCCAGTTCTTTTCAACATCTTCCTTAATGACTTGGATGCAGAACTTGAAGGAATACTAGGTAAGTTGGCCGATGACAGAAAACTGGGAGGAGCCATCAGCTCCCTCAAGGGCAGAGAGGCCCTGCAGAGAGACCTGGGCAATCACCAACCCTATCAAGTTCAACAAGGGGAAGTGCCGGATTCTGCACCTGGGATGGGGCAACCCTGGCTGCGTGTACAGACTGGGGAATGAGAGGCTGGAGAGCAGCGCTGTGGAAAGGGCCCTGGGGGTCCTGGTCGATGGCCAGTTGGCCCTGAGCCAGCAGTGCCCTGGCAGCCAGGAGGGCCAGCTGTGTCCTGGGGGGCATCAGGCACAGCATCACCAGCCGGGCGAGGGAGGGGATTGTCCCGCTCTGCTCTGCACTGGGGTGGCCTCACCTTGAATACCATGTGCAGTTTGGGTCACTGCAATATAAAAAAGACACAAAGCTCTTAGAGAGCATCCAAAGGAGGGCAATGAGGATGATGAAGAGTCTGGAAGGGAAGTCATGTGAGGAGCAGCTGAGGGCAGTTGGTTTGTTCAGCTGGAGAAGAGGAGACTGGAGGGGAGACATCACTGCAGTTACAACTTCCTCATGAGGAGAAGAGGAGATCACTCTCGTGACAAATGACAGGACTTGAGGGAATGGCCTGAAGCCGAACTGGAGGAGGTTTAAGTTGTATATCAGGACAAGTTATTCACCCAGAGGGTGGTTGGGCACTGAACAGGCTCCCCAGGGCAGTGGTTGCAGCACCAAAATTGACAGGGTTGAGGAAGTGTTTGGACAACACTCTCAGGCACATGATGTGATTCTCAGGGTGTCCTGCACAGGGCTAGAAGTTGGACTCAGTGACCCTGATGGGTCCCTTCCAACTCAGCATAATCTATGATTCTATGTTATTTATGCCATGCTGTGCATCCAGGCAGCTCCAAGGTGTAGAAATATAATGGACAGTCTCTATCAGCAAAAATCTTTACACTATTTTTCAGTTCTCCTCTAATATCTTTTAAGATGAGGAAAGGACATGCACATACCAGAGTTCCGTGGGACATAACCAACAAATGATTATGTTCTGTCAGTGACTGGGAGATGGTGGACAGGGATGTCATGTTGAATTTAGATTCTCAATATTGTCTCCTACTCCCTGCTATAGCATTATTCAGCAGATGGAAGCAATCAGTATTGAACACCATATATGTGTAAATTGTGGTATTGACTGTCACACCGTTCTTTAAAAACTCAGTCAAGCACAGTGGCACCAGTGTAAAAAGTAATTAAGATGGTATTGTTCCTCCTTCATTGGCATGAAGTCTGCAGGTTATTGCGGTTTGGCCAGAGCAGCTTTTTTTGTTCTTATAATCTTTGCAAATGGAACAGGAGCCTATCTAATCCAAATTTTTTCTTGACCACAGAAAATTGACTTGGGATTGTTCAGAGATCACCATTGTGTTTCAGGACTGTGCCATTCAGTTTGAAGGCAGATTCAGCAGGTGTTAAGCAAATGAAAACAGCTCAGCTGACAACAGTTGCAGATTTAATGAAAGGACAGTTGGGAAGGAGCATTTGCCTCAGCAAAAAAAAAAAAATAAATTTTACTAATCAGTTAATAGAACTGTGAGGGTATGGTCTTTTGTCAACAAGGAAACAACTGAGACAGCTTTCAGGCAAGTGCTGACTCCAGAGAAAAATAGATGTGACAGGTATGTAGACAAGTCACTAACTTGTGTCCTTTCAGGAGTAAGGAAAATTCCTGCTTTTGTTTTTTCACCAACAGAACAAAAGGTTATTTTATTTAAAGGATAAAAAATGTTGAACTAGTGTTCAACTCAACTAGTTGAGTAACTCACTTTGTGAAATCAAAAACCAGCCAAGGACTTCTGCTTGAGCAATAAGCTAGTGATTTTCTTCAGTTGTAAGACTGACATGTTCACAATGGCACAACACAGATTAGAACTACATTAGAGTTTAAAGATTTAGTCTCTCTGCATCTCTATGTGGACGTGAAATCTAAGAGTTTTAGTTTTGTTTAACAAAAGGGATTTTTTTAGCAAGATTGTAATTCTAGAAACACTGAAGGAACCTGTTATCAGGGTTTTTCATGAGAACTTGAGATTTTGACCTTTATTTGTCTATCCTTCAACAAGAGGCAAAGCCTTATGAGTGTTTCTCTTCATCAGTTGTCTACTTTTGAATCAGAACTTCTTGATTTGGTACACTCAGCAGAAGAGATCCAGCAGTCCAGACATCTCCTAGTAGAAACTTAGGATCCTAATGGGAACATTTCACCCACAATGGGACTTGATGAATCACAGCACTAGAAATTTGTTTTGGGGAGTGAGGAACCAATAAGCCATCTTTGCTAAATACGGTTCTTCCCTACTATGCTGTCTTCCTACAAAATTATGTATTTCAGGAAGTTCTCATTCCTATGTACTAAAAGGCCTACAATTCAGTTCCATTTTAACACGTGTTTAGCTAGCTTAAAAAATAACACATTTTTATAAGCTTTCACATGAACTGGATTTAATCATTGCCAAGTCTGCATAGACTGGCTTCTGCTTCAGTCTTTTCTGAGAGTTTCATTGCAAGGCTTCATTGCAAGCTGCATGAAGTGTCACAGGGCACTGCCTTGAGACTACAGTATATGGTGATTAAAATATGAAAATGAGTATGTTTTTACATTTTGGTATCGGGAATATAATTCACTGATGTCTAGTAAGACAGCTGATAACACACTGAGTGATTCAGATAAATCCAAGGCTGTCCCTGCTGCAGACTTTAATACTTTCAAAAAGATAATACATAAATATTATTAGTAACAGGAAACTGCTGCTGTGCAAACACTGTTATATCCTCTGCAACAATTAAGAGGTAGGAAGCATTTCTGATTTTACTCACATGTGCACACACAGACACAGGCACATCCCCTTGTACAAGAGTTTAAACGTCCTTAGAATTCTTGCATTTTTGGCTCAATCTGTTTCAGAGACAAGCTTTGAATACCCCACCTAACTTGCGGGAAATCCTTTCTCTGTGTTTACAGATGAGGTTTTTCTGTGTTTACTTCATGCAAGCCGAGAACAATGGTGGCTTTTTTTTTTTTTAATTCTTTTTATCTTTTGGAATCCTTAGAGGTCCCACAGCTCTGCTGTCACTAGATCACTTAGATAGTTTAGCTTTTTCCAGTTGTCTGTAGTGTAACAGAGCACCTCTGCTTCAATACTTAAAGTCAGACTTCAAAGGCTTCATCCAGTTTTTAGAGCTGGCTGAAGCATTGCACTTTTATAGAAAAAAGTAAAAAAACTATTTCCTTTTCTAGACACAGCTTTTCAGCTGAAATAACTTTTCCTATGGTGCATAGTAATGGCAGAGGGATGTGGTTTCACTTCGTGCATCTGGTGACACGGTATCCTGTCATGTGTCCTGCATTAAGTTAAATGACAGGGACACGTTTGTGCCTTGGCAGCACATAACTCAGGACCACAGGCACACCTTGATTACAGCCATCCCTCCTTAGGATCTGTAGTTGTATCTTGATTTGCAGATGATAATGGTTTTGACTTCTTTCCACTGCATACTGAAAAATTCTGCATAAGACCTGAGTAGGAGCATTGTTCAGCTATTCATTTTGTGAAAACCCAGGGTCTAAGTGTCCTTGTCTGATCTGGCAACCACAGCTGCTCCTTATCCCAGGGACTTTATAGTTTATGTTAAATGAAATATAGGCATAGGGAGAGACTGAAACATATCACTCAAACATCTAGATTCCTTACAGATAAATTTTTTACATTTTGGTTTTTAACTGGATTGTAATGTGAATTTGGCTAAAAGATGATGATGTGATGTACAGATGATGAATGGAAACATGTTTCTATTCAGAAGAGCTTAGCATTGATACAAAAGCATTTACAAGTCCTGATATACATATAAACTTTCAAGACAAAAATTTGTTCAATTTTACAAAAAAAAGTATTTATTGCCAGTAGTCATATGTATAGTATTAGAACCTAGCTTATGAAACAGAGCTTCAGATTCTTTTTCATTCTTGTGTTGATGAGCAGTATTGTGCAATTCATCTAGGAAAATGAAAAGTGATCTTAAAGACTTTCTAAACTGTTAGTTCTTTGCTAGAAAGTAACTCATGTACTTCCTAGAAAAATTCAAAGAAATAACTGGGCAGAAAATATGTAAAGATGACCCATTTCTTTTGCTTGTAGTTCAGTTTAGTTATAAGAGAAAAGCCTCCTTCTGAGATACGGTGCTTAAAATATATTGAACACAATATCCTTTGTTGGTTTTGTTTTTTCTGTATAAAACAATAACTTAGTAAATGCTGCTAGTGAGTTTCTTAAACCTGAGGTACTTGACTTAGCAAGTTTGTTAATGCCTGGGGAACATTTTTCCTTTGTTGGTGCATTTCCCTTTAGACATGATATTATGGAAATTTCAGTATGTCTTAACTGGTTTTGGATCTGGTCTTTTATTTCTGTCGGTGATTTTTCCTTGCTTGTAGCATCTCCTAGTGTGCTTGACAGACTCAAAATCTAGTTCTGTTGTTGTTTCGCTGGCATTTCTGTTGTCTTTTCAATTCTTCATTACAAAGTCTGTACCAATGCTGAACAGTAGTGAAGAGATTCAATCCTGTATCAACCTGGTCATTTCACATGGAAATACTCTGTTATCAGGTGGTTAAAACCCTACAGGTCACTTTACACATCTGAATATGATGATACTGATGGACAAACTGAAATTCCATAGAGCTGAAAGTCCACACTGTGAGTCTTTACATGACAATGCCTTCTGAAAAGGAATAGAACAGGTGTTTGAGTTAGCTGCCTGTTCTGCGCCTACAACTTTGAATGCTCTTAGTTGAATAGCTGCCAATACACAGTATGTTTAATATGCAGTATCTCTGTTTTCAACTTGCCATGAGTTTTGCATCCTGCACATTATGCTTTTGTGCAACAGGGATTATCAAGATTTCCCTCCGGTTGCACTCAGTGAAATATCCTTTGCTACATATCCTATCAAAGCTTCCAAGATTTTATTTTTTCAGTGTGCAGTGGGCCCCTTTTTCAGATTTGACTCAACAATTCTGCCAGCTTTAATGGTAGGGTGACTGCCTTAAAATCACTGTTCTGACCTGAGTTTCTCCTTTAGCTTCTCTGCTTATCAGTTTCTTGATTTAGTCTGTATCTCTCATATTCCCATTAGACATCAGATGGTTCATGTATTTTACCAAAACCAAGTAATGTGCTGAGTTAGTGGGCAGGGAGAATTCTTTTGAAATGCTGTGCCCATCCACTTACCTGCTTATGAGTAATTTGATGCTGACTGAATAACTGGATATTACCAATATAAACGTGCAACCTGACCTGTCTCACATCTAATGAGTCCCCACTTTCTTTCAGACTCATTTAAGTGTTTGGGTTCTACTGCTTAAAACAGCAAACAGAGATGAATGTGCAACATGGTTCTTTCCATGGCATGCTTAACAAGTGGCTCATTACATGAGCAAATAGACTCACCCAGATAATGGTGCAATACCATGGAATCTTACTTGGACTGCAAAGCATATCCTTGTGTCCAAAGCCTAAAACTTTGGATATGTCCCTATCACAGAGTGCAGCTTTACACAACAGAGCTGGAACCAGTTCTGATAAAGCTGGTAGGTCTACAGAGGGCAGCTCAGTGCCATACAAAAAGTACTCGTCTTGACTGACATCAGCACAGAGTCCGCTCTCAACAGCATCTGCTACTTCCCAGTAAGAGTAACTGCACAGCAACTGAGCTCTCAGCTGAGCTACCCACAATGCTGACACCTTGGCTAATTAGTTTTGAATTAGCACAAATATGGTGATTAGTGTGTGCTGCATAGAGTTATTCTATACCGCAGTGCTTATATGTTGTATCTTCTTGGGGTTTTGAACATATGCATCAGAGGGATATGGGATGAAAGGGTAAAACTTCCCTAACTAATCTAAGTCTGCTTATAGTTTCAGACTTCAAATATTTCCTGGAATGCAACTGGTAAGGAGCATGCTGCTTCATTTCACTGCTGATAAATAAGTAATTATTCTTCTTTCCCAGCAAAAACATTGAGTCAGCTATCACAATCCTGGAAAGGGCAGAGCCCACCCTAATTTTATTAAGGTTGCAACCTGCTATCTCCTCAGTGTTCAGCACAGTGTTCAGGTCTGTTCTCTGCTCTTTGCCCCGAAAATAGTACTGTAGTTGTGTTATACTCAGACATATATAGCACTTAAGATATCAAGCACTGACCTTGACCTCAAGCCCTTACAGAGAATAAAGCTTTAAGGAGTCATTTAAGGGAAAGTAAAAGAAGTGTATTAGCCCATTTGCTTCTTTTTGAAAGTGTTATGTTTGGGGAGACCCACTTACTAACTATCTCTCTGTCATATTCTATGTGTGTTTATTTAAAAAGCCAAGGAAGCTAATGGGTGCTCTGATGGTTTTATGTACTGTTTCTCTATATTGAATATTTATTTTGACAGTGCCCCCATTAACAATAAACCCTCTTTCCCTCTGCTTTTCCCCTCTTTATAATAAGCACAAATGATTGCAAGGTTTTCCCCACGTTTTTAGGAAAAATTTACCAATGCAGTACTGGATTACATAAAATGTATTACGAAATTAACTGCCAGGGATTGACTTGCATGCTGTGAACACTTGTTATAAAAAGAAAACTAAACAAATTTTATCCAGATCTAGGTAAGATTTTTTAATGCAAAAACTATATAGCCATGATGTGTGATAGTAAATTCACTAGCAACATAATGTCTTACTCCAGTAATGACTTTGCCGACAATAATAAGTTCAGTAATAATAAGTTTTCATGGAGAGTGTGTGTGTGTGTGTGTGTGTGTGTGTGTGTGTGTGTGTGTGTGTGTGTGTGTGTGTACATATGTTTGTGTCAATGGGTGTCACCTTGCAGCCAAGATCTCTGTGTCCCTGCTCTCAGCTGTGTAGTTGCCTCTTCCCAGCCTTTGGCACTACTCCTTTGATGACATTGTAAGATGACTCAATTCATTAACCAAGCAAAAATACATGTGTGTTTAGCTTGAATAAGCTCATAGTGCAATCAGACAAATATCAGAGTTTAGCAGAAGGTCAAAATAGTGTTTGCTTAGAAAAGGAAGATGGAGGAAAGAGAAAGGGGGATCTCTCCTTTTGAGTGTTGGTTAATTTGACTCACTGTAATATAAAGCCATATTTAGCTATATAAGTAGACTCCAAGTACAATGACTGTTTTGCAGAGACAATGATTATATCAATAGAGAGCATGTTCTAATGCACATTTCTCATTTCTTTAAATTATGTGCTTAAGAATTTATAAAATAGTTATTTGCAGAATGGTGTGCAGTCATTAAGAACAGGCACAGCTTGAATGCAGCTCTTCTTCTGGAGGAGTCACACGTAACTTCAGTTATAACGGTTAGAATCCTGTATTTTAATCTACATCTAATATATATGGCAATGCAGGTATTGCACTCACCAACAAAATTGCTAATGAAAATAGCCATTAATTAAATGACTCACATACTGCTAAACTCAGTTTCTAAAGAGTAAATATGGTTTGCCAGAAAAGAGGAAGAATATCTGCTGAAGTTCCATTTCTAAAAATGATCTCCAGAACTTCTTTTATTAATTTTCTTGTTATTCACAAATCATGTGAAGGTCTGAAGTCTCTAGAAACACATAGATCTTTCTTTGAGTAGCCCTACCACTGACAGCAGAATAATGATCAGAGAATTCTGCCTAAGATGAGCGTGCCTTTTCACTCAAATCTTGCTCACAAGGGAGGAGAAAGGATGAGCATCCTCACCACCAGTGGGTGTGTTTTGTTCATAGGTGCATGAGTTACAAGTTCTGATGAAGAGAACTTGGGAGTTAGAAACCTCATGAATTAAGTGATGCATTAGTGAATTCCTGTGTTACACTATTCTACACAAAGGGGATTGAGCCCCTTTTTGTTTGTTAGCTGTCTTTCATGATAAGCTCATAAAATAAAGTTTAATTTACAGAATACACTGTACTGTACATGTGAGAGATCCAAACAGACAGTGAGAGATGTGCTAAGAAGAACTCTGGGACTTTGGCTTTACTTTAGAAAAATCACTAGCAAGTGGGGAAGAGAAGGCAGATGTTAGAGGGATGTAAATTTATGTTGAAATGTGCTGGACAGATCTGTTGGAGCCTGACCAAGTCCCACTGTGTACTGGTGTGATACTTGTGCCCTGTATGGCAGATAGCCAGGTAAAACTAAATAGAACCTTGCTGTTTCCACCAGTGGAATTACAGGTCAAATTCCCAAACTTCTAGGTTAATCCCTTTAGGGACAGCATGTCTGGAAATTCAGAAATATAAATTGAGCAAAGAGTTTTTTCAAGTCACCTTACCTTTACAACACTTAGGTGTTACAAATGCACCTCATCCTAGTCCAATTTCACTTCCTATGTGATCCCAAATTCTCTGTATCTTAGATCAGACAGAGGTCTCTTGCCTGCAAGACTTTACTTTCTTTATTATTGCTTTAATTGCCATCCATTGCTTCTCAAGCACAGTCCTTCCTGGAGGCATCAGCTTCCCTGCAGTGTGACAAACATCAGTAATACAGCATGCTAATTGTTGCAGACAACCTAATGCATACATTCAGCATAAAAGGCAAACTGATATATATAACTTTATTCAGTCTTTTTCTCCCTCTGTCATAACCTCTTCTAGACAAAACCATCTTTTATAGTATATCTATGTGTGCTTTCCCAAACCACTGCACTCTGTCAATTCACAATACTCAGTGTTGAATTTTACTTATTATTGTTATCCAAAAGTATATACTTCAGTTTTCTAAACCTAAAAAAAACCCCGAAACCAACAAGCAGAGTGATTATTGCCTGACAATATATTTTCCCCTGCACACCTCTACAAGAGAGAAGCTTTAAAGCAATACAATTAAGGTTGGATTTTGACATCTGCACATCCCAAGGTGGTAAATAAACACAGGAAATGCTGTCTTATTGGAGTTTGAACAAGGATTTGATGATTTACCAAACACAAGAATCTTGGTTTCAAGGTTACTAATCCATTGTGTGCTATCAAATCAGGCAAACTTAGTATACTGCTTCCTGTTATGCACCAGGTGTGGTATGGGGAAAGGATTTATGTACTTGTAGAAAGAGAAGCAAATGAAATAACATCCCGCTCATCCAACTGCACTTTTGGTAGCCTGATTTATACCTGAAGTGAATTAGACACCAAAATAAAGACTATTTTGCCCCTTTTTCCTGGTCACCGATAGGAGCATAATGATAATAGAGTGAGTGAGTCCGGAGGAGAGCCATGAAGATGATCAGAGGCCTGGAGCCCTACAAAGACAGGCTCAGAGAAATGGGATTGTTCAGCCTGGATAAGAGAAGGCTCCAGAGAAACCTTAGAACAGCCTTCCAGTACCCAAAGGGGACCTACAAGAGAGCTGGAGATGTACTTTTTCCCCATATTGGGAAGAAATTATTTCCTGTGACAATGGTGAGGCACTGGAGCGAGGTGCCCAGAGAGGTTTTTGATGCCCATCCCTGGAACCATTCAAGGCCAGGCTGGATGGGGCTCTGAGCAATCTGGTCTAGGGGAAAGTGTCCCTGTCCAAGTCAGGGGGATTGGAACTCAATGATCCTTAAGATCCCTAACAACTAAGGCCACTCTATGATTCTATATTGCACATGAATTACAACAGTAATGTATTATATGCATTTTTCATTCAGAAAGGTGTCATGTTCCTGTGCTTTACTTCAGAAATTCTAAAGTTTCAGAACTGGATCAATTGAAGCCATGTCTAGGCTTGCAAGTTTTCCCACTTCAGCTGAGTTAATAAACTCTTGAAAATAAATAACAAAAGGTGTCCTTCCTCAATTTTTGTTAATGGAGCTCAACAGTCTACAGAAAACTGAAACAATAATAAAAAGATTTTTGAATTACCTAATTATAAAGCCTGTGCTCATCTATTGGTACTAGTCACTTTATTAACCATTGCAATGCCTTAATTATACTAGTTATCCAGTTGCCATGATGTCTGTATGATATATAAGACTGCAGTTTCAATCAGTCTAAAATACATATTGTATTGGTACAAATATGTACGTAACAAAACTATGCCAGATTTATTCACACCAATTAGTTCCCTTCTGCTTTTACAGATTTAGAAGGAGATTAAATTATAAGAGCAGACCTTATATTTTTCCATGTATTGCTAGGTCAAAAATTTAACACAACCTGCCACATTGTACTATAGATTTCATGACCCCTCTTCATTATTTACCTCATCAGCTATTTTCAGGCTTCAAAGGACAAGAACAAGATAAGGAAAGGAACAAAGAGGATCAATAAAAAAAATAAGGAAGGCCTAAAGGCTTATGTGTAGTTATAACAGTGAGTCAACATTGTGCATCTTGAAGGAAGCCATGCCTAGGTGGTACAAGATCAGTGTTCCAAAATTTCACAAACTACTTGGGTTTTAAATAGAATCATAGAATCACAGAATGGTTTGGGTTGGAAAAGGCCTTAAGGATCATCCAGTTCCAACCTCCCTGCCATGGGCAGGGACACCTTCCACTAGACCAGGTTGCTCAAAACCCCATCCAACCTGGCCTTGAGCACTTCCAGGGTCAGGGCAGCCACAACTCTGGGGCAACCTGTGCCTGTACCTCACCACCCTCACAGCAAACAATTTCATCCTCATATCCAATCCACATCTACCTTCCCTCAGTTCAAAGGTATCACCCCCCTGTTCTATCACTAAATCCCCTTGTAAAAAATCCCTCTCCAGATTTCTTGTAGGCCCCTTTTAGGCACTGGAAGGCTGCCACAAAGTCTGCCCAAAGCCACTTCTTTTCCAGGCTGAACAGCCCAAATTCTCTCAGTCTTCCTCACAGGACCCATGTTCTGTCCCTCTGATCAGCTTGGTGGCCTTCCTCTGGACCTGCTCCATGCCTTTCCTGTGCTGAGGACCCCAGAGCTGAAGGTGGTACTCCAGGTGGGCTACCACAGGAGCCTAGAAGCAATTATAGTTTTGAATTCCATTGTATTTGGGCCAATTTTTGCCTGGAAACATATTCTGCAAGTCTGCAAAGGAGTTGCTGTTCAGGAAAATGAGAAAGTCTAAAACTAGTGGCAGATATTGAGTTCCAACAAAACTTGCTGTAATAGGAATAAGTGAGAGAAGCCAGTTCTCTAGCTTAGTTTGACCTTGTCAATCAGCAAAAACATGAGAGTTTAAACTCAGCTTTTTCCGACAGGAAATGGGAAATTATTGTTTATCTGTAGGAATTATTGCCCTAAAACTTTATTTTGCTTTCACTTCTTCAAATTAATTTAACTTTACCTTAAAGACAATAATACATGTAGACTATAGCAAAGAAAAAAAAAAAGACAAAAAAAAAGACAAAGTAATTAATGTTTAATAGAAAAAGAATATGAAGCACCTACACTGTGTTTTTGGTTAAACTGAAGCAAATTTTTCTTCACAATGTTCTTTGAGACTTTTTATAGGTTGATTAATTTAAAAGTGAAAACCAAGCAAGGAACCAACCACCCAACCAAAAACTAAAACAGATTTCTAGATGCTAAGGTGTCTGACTAAAGTTGGAAAAAATCTTTCTTAAATCAAGACTTCTAGGATTCAAAGTATTGCATGTGTTCTAGTGGAGTTTGCAACCTTTTATGAGCTTTCTTTTTTATTTTTCAATAATTACTGCTTCCTAAGATTTTGCAAACTATATAATAAAGTCCAGCATATGAATACTGTCTTTTGAGGTTATTTGTATGAAATAAATAAAACAAGAAAAACAAGCATGCTTTTCTTCCCTCCTGGCCTTGTTAGATCACCCTTTTCCATCAGTGCATGCTGCCTTCTGTTCCTTTGCTACAACTAGGTAAAATAAGGAGCTAGAAAGAAGCAGTGAATCTAAATCATTTAGAAAAGATTAACTGAGCACCGTAAGGAACGTGCCAGGTCTTGTGGAGGCCCCAGAGTGTCTCCAGAAATTGAGTCAGAGATTCAGTTCTCTGGTGATTTATCTGGACTAGGCACTTAAAAAAGCAATTGGGGAAGAGAGAGAGTGTCTCATACACACAGTCATTCCTTTCCCTGTGCAAGATACCTACATGACAACATTCACAACCCTCTCAAAGCATGACAGAAAACATGGAAAAGAAACAGCCTAAGCCTTACATCAGACAGATAATGGCCAATGCTACTGATTGAGTAGTAAATTATTACCCCCTTGAAGCAATGAGGAAATGATGTATGTAAGTTTGGCCCCTGGGGTGTGGCTCTGGGACACATTGCCTCCTGTGACTCCAACTTGCATAATGAAGGTTAAACACCAACCTTTGCTTAGGGCTGTGCCCAAAGGAATAGGGTATCTTTTGGAAGGAAATCCAGGCTTTTACTTCTGCCCTTAGATGTATGCAGTCAACCAAGACACTGAGTGGTGGCCCTGTGCTCCACTGTAGGGGTGCAAGGCAAAGGCTGACCAGTGTTCAGACATTGCTGAATCAGTTTTGCATCATTGTACTTGGTTGTGAGGGAAATGTTGCAGCTTCTGGAGCTCCAGTTTCATAAAGACACAGATGCCATTTAGTTTCACTGCATATTTTTCTGGCTGTTTTGGCTTTCCTGGGGTGGGCTGAGTTTTGAAGGTCAGTGAGGCAGATAACCAATGCAAGATGGCAGTGGTAGCCTGGGCTGCAGAAAACTCTCAGTTTATAAGACTCGTTCACTAAATTATTGGATATTCATCAAAGCATTCATGATTTGGGCAATGAACTTTCAATCCTGCTCTGCTTGCTGTATGTCTGTGGTTGTGGAGGTTATATGGAATTTAGTACCTCAGCTTTTCCAATATTTTCTCAGATTTTAGTTTGGCTGCTGATGTGGATGTAACAGTATATCTTAGCACCATCATGTAGTGCTGCTACTTACTACATCACATATGGTGGATATGCCTCTAGGAATTTTGCATATGTGGCCGAAAAAGGTAAAAAATAATGTGATTACATTCTACCTGTGCTGTTAGTTACTTAAGAGTATTCAGTAATAATTTCTTTGCCATGATTTTCTACAAGGTTTCTGTGGTGCATTTCTACATTATGGGAATTTTACTGTGTAAACTATGTCTGCCTAAAACTAGAAAGCATGTATAAGCTTCTGACTTGCTTCAGCACTCATTTCATCCTGCTTATTCTGTATTTCAAGGCTACTGTAGGGTTTGGGGCAGCCATTAGGAGAAAGTCTTAATATCTGCAGTATCCCTAGAACTCTGCTGCATGTCCTAAGCTGAAGGTCACTGGAGGCAGTGCTGTGACTACTCTATATTTTTAAGTTTGCATATCTCTATCAGGTTAAGTTGTTAGGGTTTAGGGCGCATTGTAAGTATTCTTCAGAAGTAGGGTGGAGAGGAGTTCACATAATGTCACATCTTCTCATATTAGCAATTAAGGAACTCCCAGGACAGAAATAGATGTAATCAATATGAAAATGAGCATCCCAGACCTTCCTGAAAGTCATTATTAAGCCTCCATATATATGACTTCAGTCAGTTTATTCAGAGAGATTCCCAGGTAAGAGCTAAAGGTAATAAAATGGCCCTTTGATCTCCTTGGTTAATGACAGGCTATAGCCAGTAGAACTCCCTGATTCATCAACGATATCAATATTCCAGTGTCCTGAAATACAGAATGTAATGAAGTGTTAAACAATTATGCACTGTACTAGGTGATAGTGCAAGATGAGAAACATGTCCCTGATGGGAATATCCATGCACAAGTCTATTACAGCAGCTGGAGAGCAAGTTCCTGTTCTTTTGTCTTGGCTATGGTTGCTAATATCTCCCTTTTTATTTTTTTTTCTAGTATGTCTCACTTTGATGTCAAAATAATTATTAAACAACTAAGTACCCCGTTCTGGCAAATAGTCTTTATAGGAAGTCTGCCTGTGTATATAAAAGGGTGGGAGTGAATGGCAAACAAGTAAGCCTTGTACCAGTTTATGCAGATTTGCGAAAATACCAGCAGAAGCCCCCAGAAAAAGAAACTGTAAATTGTCTTTTAATAATCCTGTCACGAGGAAGAACATGTATGTGTCTATGAAATGTAATTTTTTAGAAGAGACCCACTCCACAAGAGCCTTCATAACAGTTAAACGTGGTTTAACAACAAAGACACCATGGCTTAACATCTTCCTTTAGTAAATTACCAATTACTAATGCATACTGAGAGAACACATTGCATCTGACAATCTTTAGGCAAGGGTCTGTGTAGTAACTTTAAGCACTTATGTGTTTTGTCTGGTTTATGTGTATTTTTGTTCCTGTAGAAATAATGCACTGAAGCATTTTTCCCCCTGGGCATAGTATAAAGACAACCATATATGTTCTGTACATATATGGTCCCACTTGTTTGATAACAAGTGGCTCACAGGAGTAAGACACATGGGCACGAGAGATGAAATACAGCACAGGACCCAAAGAGACAGACTCTCTGCTTGTGCCACAGTGCAGTTCTGCTGTCTGCACCAAACATTGCATGAAGCAGATGTGTTGAGCAGCGCAGTGCATGGGTACAGTGAGAGTTCTGGATGGCATTAGCTCATTTGTTTGGCCTTGGAAGCCACAGAATGCCAGCACCAGCCCTGGAGCAGTGTGAGGTGAAGGCTCACATGGGAAACTGAACCCAGTGACATGCAGAACACTGGCAGAGGTTTTTGTGCGCCACAGGCAGATTCAAACCACAACCTGAAACTGCACTGGCTATTATGTGGTCTTTTAAAGCAAGCAGTTATGTGTCTTGTTTGTCTGACAGTAACTATTTTTTTCCTTTCTCTTTTTGCAAATGTAAAAGCACTCACTGGTATTTCTGTGTAGCAATTCCACAGCTTGACAAAACCCTTCTCCCTCTTAGGTGCAAATTGCCCCATACACCTTTAAGGTAAAGGATTGAGTGTACATAAATATGAAGATCAACATGTTTTAAGTCACCTAAGTTTATTGGAGCAAAAAGACTTCATTTAAAGGTATCTCAGTCAAAGTTGCAGTCCAATTAAAGTATTTCCATAATATCCATCTGAAGTTATATTAAAATATGTATTGACTGAGACTGTGGTTGTTTGAGCTCTCAATCTGTTAAAGCAACAGGGGAGAAACATTGCCACTGCAAAAGGTTTAAGTGAATGGTTCCTGATGCTATTTCACTTCTGTTGTAGCAGACCATGTATGCACCTCTCTTTCTTAAGTGGCAGTAATTTCTTTATCTACCATTATGGCTCAAAATTTCAACTTGACTAAAATGAACAGGAAAGCATCAGAGTTTCAGGAGCAACAAAGTTTGTTTCTGGAAAAGCAAGAACATACTACAGGCTCTGCCTAAGGAAATTTAAGCCAGTTTTAAAATGAAAAGCCAGCAGATTGAAAGGAATGGGTGAATGGTGACTGGCATGTAACTGCACTTAGTGTTGTTTATGCTACAAGACCCCTTTTGACTTCACCAATGAGCAATAGAAGGAAAGATAATATTAATTTTCTAATGTTGTTGCTCTCATTGCAAATTTCAGTTTTAAAATTTTTAATAATCATATAAAATTCATCCTTTTGTTGCCTTGATCCCTTTATTATTGATGATGTTCTACTGCTGAAGAAAACAGGAGTGTTCTTGCTCAGAAATGTAATTTTTTCTGTTCAAAAACATCTACCTGAGAAGATCAGATTGTTGGATAGCTGGGATACTCAGGTATGCAATTTGAACTGCTCTGGGAGTGGCAACTAAAAGGAGTTTCAACAACAATGCCTATTAAAAATGAGTCCTCATGGCTATGAGTAATCTAGCTGAGAAATCCCAAATGCAAGTAAACTCTTCACAAAATTCAATGGAGTGTGCTAATGGGATGGCTGAATTATCTTTCTTTTATTAATAGCTGCTCTTAATGGGCTCCTGAGCCACCTTAGATAAGAACCACAGCTACAGAAGAAACAGTCAGCAGAACCTACTTGTCTAATGCAAACAAAAGCAATTCAGTTCCAGGAGGATGCAAAATAGAGGAAAAAGAGAGTATGGAAATGGTATCAGCTATTGCGGGTAAGAAATCAAGGAGTGGAAAACTTAGTAAGAAGCCACTTTCCTATATCATAAACCAGCATTATAAAACTGGGATTTCCAAGCTGAGTCTTATGATGCTCTATTGCATTAGGGAACCTAGAAAGTATGTTCCATCACTCCCAGTAAGCCTGTGGCAGATTCAATTAAATGAGCTAATGAGTCTGAATAAGTCTGTTCCTTATACTCAAGATCTTATACACAAATTATTTGACATGAACAGGGCAAAGTGCAGACATAAAAACAAATACAAAATATTGCTCAAGGACGTGCATCCTCTGATAAGAATATAATTTTTATTTCTCCAAACAACATAATGTCTTTACTGTAACCTCCAGTTCATATTTACAAAATAAGGTATATTTCCTTACAAACTCATTTTGGCTGAGCTTTTGTTTCCTTAACTATACTAAATGAACTGATTTCATATAGCAAATTTGGCAATTTCAAAGAATTCCTGTAGTTTCTACTTATGATCTAAAGTGTTGCATCTTTCCCTTGTTCTGTTGTGTGGGGTTGTTGTTTTGATTAGGTTTTTTTTAAGGGGAGGGTGTATTTGTTTTTGTATGTTTTGTTTTTAATTTCTTCCACTATTGCAAATAAATAACAGAAAGAAAAAGCAAACATTTCTTAACAGTTGGATTAAAATAATTATTTGTCTTAGTTTTCAACTTCTTGTTATGTCAATATTTCATTTGCTCTGTGGTCCTTATAGGATCTTCCTATATATAGCTATAAACCTAAAAAAAAATAAAAATAGAAGCACAGAGAACCCTCTTTTGAATGTATTCAATTCCAAAGGGGAAAAAAAAAAGAAAGAAGGACCCCCTCCTCCCCCCTAATTTTTAGATACATTTATGATCCCAGGCAAAAGATTACCTAATTCCATAAGCAAAAATACTGGTGTCTGCCTTCCCAGAGTCTCAGATGCAGAATAGCCATTTGCTTTCCTGCCATGAGTTATCAATCCACTTTCAAACATATTTTCTATAGGAAGTATTTTAATGGTCATGATGAAATCTCTCTATATATTAAATACAAAATTAAGTGCAATAAAACTAGTTTTCTGAAGAAAAAGACATAACAGCAAAGTCTGTTTTTTTCCTTTTGAATGGTTTCTGCTCAGTATTTCAAATATACTAGATAACAATATGACTAAAGGATAACATGGAGGAGGAAAAAAGAATCCCACACGTAAACAGATCTTTCTGCTAAGTGTGTATTCCCCACTCCTCTGTGATATCTTTGTTGGGATAGTCACTGTATTCAATTTCCTAAAGCAACACAATTTACAAAGACCCCCAAGAGGGAGAAGAATGACCAAGATTATATTAAGCTTTGTGTTTGATATATAGGAAGTTACTCATAGCTGCAAGGAAGAACAACATGTAGAGGCGGCTTTGTTGTTGTTGCACTTGTTACATTGCCAAAATCTGAGTTTATTGAGTCCTACAGTTCAGTTTGCAAACTAAAGCAGTGTCTTATTTGATCTAAAATAGGATCATACTCTCATCAGTTCAAAAGAAAATGCCAGTCATTTTTATGTAACTGTGAAAAATGCACAGGGATTTTAGCTTTTCAAATAGTGCTTCTGAGAACAAGTTTTCAACTGCTATGGTTTTCTTGGTAGCAATTGACTAAAAACCTTTGAATCAGTAGAAATCAAGTCTGTAGAAATCAATCACTCTCTGGTTAAAAATGCTTTAAGTTAAAATGTATTTAAACTTACATTGTAGTAAGTAAACTTCCAATTTATTTATTCCACGCTTTAAAATATGCAAGTGACATGTTGCAGAAAGTAGTCAGGGAAAGACAAAATTCTGGGGAACTTCACCAGAACTGACTTAGCAACAATGAAAGCCAGTGCTGATTAAATCAAATATTTGACTGGGGAGGATCTGAACAACCACACACAAAATTCTAAAGGAAATCCTATAATCTTATGGATAGGTTGTATGTAATTAGTTTTTGTCAAGTCAACCCCCAAAAAAACCCCAACCAACCAAACAAAACAATGAAACAACAGTGGCAAGGCAAGCAGGTAACAGTAATAAGGAAGTTAGAATTATTTTTTAAAAAACAGGAAATAGAAAATAAGAAGAAACAACAATCTTACTTAGAATATTTTGTTCACCATCTTTAAGTCCACATTCTTCTCACTCAAGAGCATCACTGAGATGGCTAAATTATGAAAATAAGACTCCTTAACCCTATTTGAACATAAAGAGGCACCTCCAGAAAGTAATTAATTTTTATTTTAGAATATCCTGAGTTTCCCTATTGGCAGCTCTTGTCTTTCCATTGGATACAGAATGCTGAAGTGAATATGATCCTCACTTCAGTGAGGTATAGAATGTAAAGTTAAATTTATCTATATACAAATCTAAAATATTGAAGTAGTAGTTCAGAATTAGGCAACACTTAGGAAGCTGGGAATGATGGGGAAAAAATCTTGTATCTAAAGAACAAGTGGGAAGGATTATATGGTTTAGGAGAAAAGTCAGTAACGGTATATGGTAAATGCACATGGTAAAATAACACAGGAAACAAGACGGAATCTTTTGTTCTTCCTATCAATAACAGGAACAAGGAAATATTCTGTGAAACTGTAAGATAATAAACTCGAAACTCATGAACAGGAAAAGAAATCACTCGGTCCATAATTCCAATCCTAGAAATTAGGGGTGGGAACAACAGAGACGTTAATCAATTCTCATGGGCACTGGCCACGTTGTTTCGTGGCTAATAAATAAATAATAATAAATAATAAAATCACTGAACACTCTCCTCTGTAAATATAAACCCTGTATTTCTATTTCTTTAACAACTCTCCAGTCTTAAATGCTTCCTAATTTTATGAAAATGTCTCTTGCTTATATAGAGCCTAATCAATCCAAAATATTGTCTAAACTCAACACCTGCTGCTAATTTAAAATCTTTAAAACTGTATTACTCATAACTACTGCATTCTATTTCAGAAACTTTCTGACCTTTCAGAAGCCTCCCCTTTAATGAGAAGCTGAGGCTTTTTAGCTTCTTTTTCCTCTGTTAGATTATTTTCTAGGTCATGAAACTTCATGTTAAATGTTAGTGACGAGCACCACTGCCAGAGCTAAATGTGCTATGATCATAAGAATATAAGAAAGGTCACCCTGATTCACGCCAGTCACCCTGTTCTCTTACAGTGGTAAATACCTGTTGCTTAGTAAGGAATTCAAGAACTGGGTAAGTATGCCTCTGGTATTTTTACCTGGAAGAAAACTGTGTGTTTATTTCTGCAGTTTTGTTTGAATGTTGGTTTCCAATTCCTATTACAATTTTGAGCAGCCTGCAGGTTTTGAAGGTGCTTTGGAAGTTAACTGGGATTGATTTCTTTCTCCATGGTTTATAATCTAGAGAATATCAAAAGAATCTAAATTACTTACTTCCAGTGAAATGCCTTTGGGCCTCTTCCTCTTTCCTGTCTCCCACAGCCTACAAGCCATTATAAACATATTCCTACTGATATAACTGAAAAATAAATATGATTTTTTGGATAGTGCCCCATAGTAATTTAGCAGATGATAATCTGCTAAATTATAATAAATCTATTTAGACATAGAGCAAAATTTAATCTCCCATAATTTATTATGTGAGAGAAAGAAAATGCATTTGCTTATGAGAAAAATATAACTTAGAGATGTCTACTAACACTTCTTGTAGATCTATCACCATTAATAATGAAGAGTATTCAATCTTATCTAAAGATTATAAATAGCAGTATAAATGAGGAGATGATATGACAAGCAAGTTGATTCATCCTTAGATTTGGCCATCAGCCTAGAGTATTCAAGGATGCAGTACCCTTAGGCACTGTGTAGATCCAAATTAATTAATTAGATCATCTGATGTAGAACACAGATGTTTTACTCTCACACTATTTACATTTTGATGCCTGCTTTTTAATGCCACTAAGGTTATATATAATGACTCTACCAAAGAGACACAACATAGACATTGGGATATCATCATTTCTCTTAGCAGTTTGAGAGCTCTATGCAAACAGGACCAGAAAGCCAAATTCTGTCCTTTGACTCACAAATATGTCATTTGTGTGGCTCCAGAAGATCTCTGATTCAGCTAAAGAATGAGAACTGTAACATGGAGCTTGTATTCTCATCTGTACATGACACCAGTTTATAGGGCATTATATAGCCTGTGCTTGCTTACTTGATTGTTTTAGAAGGTACTTTTTATCTTGACATGGCCATGGTTATTTTCATCCTTGATGTGACCTGAAGGAGTGGGATAAAGAGTTGTTGCAAGGTCACTAGCACAGGACATGATGATGCAAGGTGATGCAAACTGACTGAGAACAAACCAAGACTCTACTGCCTGACCCAATAGATGGACTGTCATAGTTGCTGTACAATGGAATACAGAAGTAAAAACTTGTAGCTTGTGTGGTTTCTTTCAGTTACACTGTTGAGGTAGCATTCTCTCTGCCGCTATCAAACAACTAGTTAAAAAAGAAAGTAAAAATGGACATGTAAAAATACATTAAGGAAAATTTCAATTTGTTTCAGAGGAGAAAGAAGGAAAGCATGTGGAATGTTGAGATCATAGTTTAAAATGTTTTTAAATTATTTTACTGAATCTCAATAAGAAACATGTTAGTTGTACTTCTCAGTGATTCCCCTTTTCACAATAGAAGTTAAATGAAGAATAAATAAGAAGCAGAAGTAAAATATGAGAAATTTAATTATGCACTGTTTCCTACCCTGCATTGATATTGATATTGATATTGTTATTAATATCAAGAACAGGAACTCTATAAATTTATCTGGATCCCTACAATAATATTTGATGCTTGCTTTGATAAACACCTAATTCTTCTAGGAGACATAGAAGGAAAAATTAAAGAAAGGCATGAAGTAAGGGGCACAGGGGAAAGTAGAATTTTGTGGATGCCCAAGTATAATGCTGGTTTCATAAGTATGGCACAAGAAAACTCACTCTTGCAGGGAAATCTTTGGGGAATATGTTTAGGATATGAAAAAGCATACCACAACTTCATGCAGGAACACATTTTAGGTGTTCAGTTCATCAAGGTGCTAAGGTATTTTTTGCAGACTGAAAAGGGTCTGTGGATACAAATGCTATTGTAAAAGCAAGGAGAGAGTCAGGCTGGAAGGAGGCCAAAAGAGGACTACCTTAAGGTTACACTTTGGGGTTTAATGTTTCCATCAATGCTTTTGGCATCCACAACTGATTTGCTGATGATGCAAAGTTTGGAGTTGTCATCCATCCAGAGGAAGATTGTATTGAAAGGACATGGTCCCAAGTAATACTAAGAGAATGAAATTCCACGCTATGAAATGAAAGATCACACAATAGCAACATAAAAATCAGTAAGCCAGAAGTTCATTCATGGGAATCAGTGGAAAAGGGTAGGACTTAGGTATATTACTTGATTTCGGGGTGAGTATTGTGATAGGTTCTGGGATGTAGCCATTGAAAACAAGGGCCATTCTAGTGTGCTTCAGGCTGTATGTTTGTGAATGCCCAGTACCTCCCCCAGGGCCAGGAGTTTCACTGTGGGTGATTTAACTCTATGAGTCATGGAATATCTTTGGAATCTTTGATGGTGTAGGTCGTTTCAGCTGCCTAATATGCCAGTCCCTAATAGCCCATGAGCAGACATGACCCCTCAGGCTGGGTGTGAAGGTGCTGATGACTCCCTGGAGGGGAGTTATCACAGCTGAGTCATTGGTGTGAAGACAGGAACAGTCACCTCTCTCACAGGGTTCTTTAACACCCAGCCTGTAACCTGAAGGGCCAGGTGTGCCCTGGGCAGCTGCTGCAAGCGATCCATTATTAAGAGTCCATCAGAAATGACACAGAGGGTGTAGAATACACAGAGTGATAAACTGGTCCTGGCCCCTGTGACTTGGACAATGATTTCTTTCATAGGGTAAAAAACAACAATGGTAAAGGACAATGCTCACACAAGAATGAATATGTTGTGAACTTTCTGATTAAACTTAGTCTAGAAATTATATGCATATACATAACCAGCAGAAGGTATTTGAGACAGCATTTTCAAGACAGCGTGTGATAAATTTATGCAGGAAATATACAACATCATGCCTGTAACCCCAGGCGTCTGGGATAGTCTCATGTTTGTACATCTCTCTTCAGTATTATCTGTATTTCCGTGCATTTTTTCTTCACTTTTAAAGACTAGGGTGCAGTCCATAAAACTTGATGATGTCCTGAACTGAGATTAAGCTAGTGAGGGCCTTTCAGAGCAAGTACCTCTGATTTTAGTATCACCTCATTTCAAGGCTGCACTGGACTGAAAGCAGAAGTGGTTTATCAAAAGGTCCAGCAAGGAAATAGAAGGAAAAGAGTAAGAATGTAGATCCTGGGGCCAAGTGATAGGATTGAATCCTTAGACCCTGGAACAAATCCTCCAGCATCTCCTAAAACTGGATGCATCCCTTTGTCATCATATCATACAGTGCCTACAAGGTGGCTACGACAGTTAAAATTTAGAAAGGTTTCCCAAATTATGCGTTTATGATGTGGATTCTTATTTTCATGTGGCAGATAAAATTAATACCTCTTGTCTGCAACTGTGCAGCTTGTTTTTCTGTATTTCTAATAGTGTGACTTTCTATGAAAAAGCAGTTTAAAATACATTTGTCTGACAAAACCTGAATCCATTGCATAATTTTATTTGTACAGCTTCATGAGAGTGATGTTCTCATAATTTCCTTTGTTTTCACTTTATCATGATTTTATTTTAAATAGTACTCTTGAAAATTTTACAACAATAATGATAATAATAATCAAGGTTTCCAAAATGCCAAAAATCTGTCATAGCAGACTGATGTAATTAATTACCAAATATATTACTGTCAAAATACTTTCCCCATTTACACAACATCACTTTTCCTGTTTATTTACTTACTCATTTACCAGCCTTAGTCAGGGAGTTTATAACTGCTATTTTGGCAATGTGGAAGCGCATGCCATGTATAGGCTGCACCTTGTGGCCTTTGGAACTTCCATGAGATAAGCAGCAATCCAGTTCAGATTCCCTCAATTCAAAGTGGAGTGCCCTTCTACTTCAAAGAATCTCTGTCACTTTGAACATCAGTAGCAGTGGATTGTGTCTTCCCATTCCACTCCACTACTGTCCAACTGACTACAAAACATGTACTGCACTCTTGTTAAATTCATATTTGAAATAACACATGCAGACTTCTCCAAATGGATTGTAACTGCTAGTAGAGATTTGTGTACTAATATAATAAATGTTTTTAATAGCCCAAACTGCTTGAAAACTAGCTTTGGGGTGGGGGAAGGGGAGGTAGGGCAGGGTGGTGTTGCTTTTTTCCCCTCAAAAATTGAAGTTTCAACAATTGCTTTTGCTTCAGTGCTGAAAAGAATAAAATCAAACCCATGTTAAAATCTTCTAAATCATGATTAGGGCATTCACCTGAAATACATGAGATTCAAGGTTATGTTTTTGCACTGAATTAGGTATATTATTGATATTATCAATTCTGAAGTTTTTCCTTCCTCTGTGGCTTTGGCCAGGAATGCCATTCTGATCATGTGAAAACTTCCTAAAGAAATATTCATAAAAATATGTATGTTCTGCTTAAATGTTTTGATTTTTATAAACTGGAATTACCTAACAAAACTCCACACTATATCTAATGCATCATTCTTAAATAGCAAGAGGTTTTAAACTATGAATCAGCAACAAGGAAGCACCACCTGCTATTTATGGGGCTTTTTGTTGATAAAATTGCCATAATCAATACCTTAAGCAATAAATTGTGTTGGTATATTTTCTTTGTGTCATAATTAATTTAATTATTTGACTATTTTGTTTGTGTCATTTAAGTTCAAAGTAATTGCTAATTATGACATGGTTATTGCAGTATGTCAGCCAAGGTTCACTCTTTACCACAATTTAGATAAAGATAAAAAGTGCAAAATTTTGTTCTCATGAAATCTCCAGTGCCTTCTAGAAATATTTCAGAGGAAAACTGTTATGTGCAACGACAAAGGAAAGGCTTAGGTTGGGCCCTTTGATGTTGAGAAGCATCCTGAAGGTAGGAACAGCTTTAAACTATCATCAGATCCAAGACACTTAGAGAAGCCCTGTCCCCACAGGTTACTGAGTGCCTTCAAGCCCAGGCACTCCAGGGTCATTCCTTCTGCTGGAATATGAGTTGGACTGGAACAGGTTGGTAAATTTACTCGTCTTTCTGAGTTTTCACATGCTGGTTAAATCATCCACATCCACTCCATGGCCTACCAATAGAAACAAGTAGGAATCATTACAGGGCAGTGGCTGTGCCAGCTGTGCAGAACTCAGCATGTAATTCATGGAGGGCAGGGAGAACAGGAGACAGTTTGGTGCCATATCTGACTTGGCCACGCTGATCCTCAAGCAGCGGGATGATCATTTTGAGGAACCTGGGTGGACATCCCAATCCTTCCAAGATCTGCCAGAGGCCTT
>VXBX01004997.1:5346-23364 GCA_013400415.1 Scytalopus superciliaris
TTGTGAGGTTTGGCCGTCGGCAGAGAGCCAACCCAAACTTACACAATCACATAATGTTGTTGACCTTTGCCACTTATTAAAACTAGATTTTATATAATGCTTAGGTAGGGAAAAACTTACATTTTCATAAGTCTCATTCTGTGACAGACATTTTGAAAAGAATAATAAATACCCCTTATTAAAATTAAAATTAAAATGCGAGGTAGACAACCGGTGTAGATATAGATATGCTGAATACTGATAAAATGCATCACAGATTATCTACACAGGCAGAATGCATTAATTGTAGTTACTTTCCGTGCTTTAAAATAGTCCCCAGTCTGCAACAAAGTATCTGACTATTTTTGTCTACATGTCAAGTTTATTACTTATGATTACAGGTATTAAATTAAAGCTGTTTTAGTGGAGTCTCCACCTGGTCTGGCAAGTGAGATTTGAGTTTCAGTGGCTCTTTCAGCACTTAAGACTGCTGGATCTCTTTCTTTAGTCCTTCCTCCGTACCCCTGGGGGATCTCTGCCACAGTGCAGCCTGCAGCTGGTTGCTGACACAGATTGGGCTACTCCCAGACAGCATCTGGTCCCAAATTTCCAATACTTCCTTCTAATGTTAACTCTTCCATATTTCAACTAGCACTGTAGTGCCACCAGCTTCAGAAAATGTTAGTCTGGGTAATATTTTAGCCATAGGTCAAGACAGTATATCTTAATTTTCAGCAATGTTGTTCCACCACTGTAGGGCACCATATTCAGAATTTTGTCATCTTATCTTACATTGGGGCAGACAGAAAAGCAAATGGCACAGAACTGGCTAAGTGCTTGTATGGATGGACTAGAAGTTGTACAAGTATTGTGGACATACAGAAGAGTGTTAACTGTCAGGTACACAATACATATTTATTTTTGTGCAAGAAGTAAGACATTTCCCTCATTCCAGATATTCTCCTTTCACTTCCCAGAGTATAAGTCCACCATTGCTGTTCTCTGCCTGGCTTTGTCCTCAAGTCTAGTAGTCTGAGAAAGTGTGATGTCAAATTGGTGGATTTTTTTCTAGTGATACTAGTATGGCCTTTTCAGAACTCAACATGCTTACCATCAAGAGAGGGATGAATATTTCTTTTAAAGATAACTGGCAATATGAATGAAATAATGTACTGTTTGTTCTTAGTTAAATTCATATTTTGAAAACCTTGCAAAAAGCAGACCATAGGTCATACTACAGATGACTTTTTATTATAGAGCAAATCATTACTTATTTGATTTACTAATTATCTGCTGTTATACATCCCATTTTTTATTATGAACATATGTAAGCAAGGCTTAGATAGAAAGATTGGAATTACATATATACAATAGAATGATTCAGTTACATAACCAAGGTGAAGGAAACATATCAGTCAATGTTTTGCATTTTTGGGGGTGGGTTTGTTTTTTTTTATTTTGTTTCGTTTTGTTTGGGTTTTTTTGGTTTGGTTTTGTTGTTGTTGGTTTTGTTTGGTTGGTTGGTTTTTTGTGGTTATTTTTTATTTTTCTGTTTGGTTGGTTTTTGGGTAATACTCCAGGGAAACAACAATAAACAAAACCAACCAACCAAAAAACCACAAAGAAACTATTGAAAAAGAGGCAAAGGAGCTTCTGTTATTACCCAGAAAGAAACATGTAGAGGCATGATAGAGGCCAAGTAGTGACACAGAGGCAAGTTATTTCAGAATCACCTTTTGGCTGTCTAAACATTTAAGTACTTAAAAATGGGATGAATTCTAACAACCTGAGATTGAACCAATGTTATTTCATCAGAGAAAGAAGGTGTTGTGGAAGTTTAGGCTTCGATGTTATGCTCAAACTTTTTTTATGGTTACAAAAGGAAGAAATAAACATATAAAGACAAGAATTTAATATAGTTGATTTAATTGTATAATTACTATTAGTATAGAGGTAGCTATTACTGACAAAAAAAGAAAAAGAAAACAAAGAAAGGAATACTACTCTTACAGACTAAATCTCATTAGTAATGCCAGAATCAAAATTATTATACACGCACTATATAATATCTATCCTCTTAGCCGGTGTTATGGTCATTCTTCCTCATCCCATCAGGGATCAAGTGAAAAAAATATCACCAGGCATATCAAGACTAGTTCAGACAGAGAAAGCCTGGCAAGTCTTCATCCTGAGGCCTTGCAAACTCAATATACTACCTGCCTGTTCCAAGCAATGGCAATACACATAAATAGATAACATACAACACATACAAAATAAATACAATTTACTTGGGTTAAGGATTATATCAGACATTGAACAGAACTGCAGTTATTGAACATGCATGTAGAAAATTAACTGTTCAGCGGTTGCAGACTGTTTTCACTGCTGTGGTTCTTCTAATCAAGTACAGAAAGCAAAACCTCTCCCCAGTGAACAATTTTGAAAAAAAAAAGAAATTCAAAAATTAGAAACAGCATATTATGTATCACTGAAGAATATATAATTTTTTGTCTTCTGGTTTAATAACAGCTCTTGGCAAATCTCCAGTATTATTAAGAGTAGTTTGGGCTTTTTTGTTTTTTTGTTTTTTGGGGTTTTTTTGTTTGTTTGTTTTGTTTTGTTTTTTTCAACTAAAGAATTCAAGTGTCTTTCATAGTCTAATTTTTTAAATCAATACATCAATATGAAATATTAAATTCAACATAACATCAAACATATTGTTGCCAAGCAACTAATGACAGTCCATTCGTTATGTGTTTTGTGTATTTTAGACAACAAAGCCATTTTTAAAATTCCCTAAAAAATGTATTTGTGATGTTCATTATAAAAATCCAAGATTACTTGCTGTGTTATTTTCCTGCAGTTACCTACATTTTCACATTATCTCAGCTTTAGGTGGCAAATAAACCTGAATAAGGCCTTGAAAATCACTTCCAGTCTTGTCCTCAGTCCAAGGTCACTAAAACTGTTGGATTTTTGTTTTTTCTGATCAGCTTTGAAAAAACACTGCTACTTGTCAAAACATCCAGCAGTACTTTTGAAAAAAAGGCGTGAGGAAACTAAAAAACATCGGAAAAAACCAAAACCAACCAAGTAATATTTTCTTAATTTCTCAGACAACACAAGATCAGAATTCTTGAGAACTACCACAGAGATTATTCTTAGAGATCAGTCTTACTTTTGAGTCTGTTCACAAGACTGATTGATTGCTCCTTAATCTGCCCTATGATTGTTTTTCCTTTTTATTTCCAAGTGAAAATACATCTTTTAGTTGTCTACCTTTGAAAAAATAATACAAGGAATAAAAGAAAACAGCAGCATTATTCTCTGCATCTTCTTCAGAAACACTGGATAAGATTTCAATGCTAAATGAATATTTGAGATATATTAGAATACATTTTATTCCTTTTATTTATTTCTTATAAGTACTGATTGATATGATAATTTTAACTCAAAGATAAAAACCCAGAAGAATTCAACTTTTCTTACAATTTTGCAAATAACTTTTATCAATTTGAATCAAAGTTAAATAAGTAATGTCCCTGAATCTTTGGGTCAAGATGGCATACTGCATATTTCCTATGAGTTGCAGAGAGTGGTCAAAGAGAGGAAAGATAAATAAATTCAACAATAGTCCTGGTAGAGTTCATACTACCATGCAAAGAAGAAGTAAATCTGTGTATTTCAGTTGTAGTATCTGTCTTATAAATTTTTATTTCTGAACTATAGAATTAAAAAAATGAAAACAAAAGCAAAGCTTACTCTTCTACTGGAGTTTCTGTTGCTTTATTGTGGATCAAACACAAAACAAAAAAAAAAGTGATACACTGGTAGGTTTTATTAATCTAGGGAGAAATAAGATATTCTGCCTTGTGGAAGCAGGAATGAATTTACATTGTATGAATAGTTTTTCCCTGTGTTTTGAAATGGACAGTCCTAGTTTGTAATTAACCAAGAATGGTGACTAATTCAATAATTCTAATTTCCATGAGGAGGCTTACTTATTATCTTTATTTATGAGTAAAGACCTTTATGCTGTTACAGGAAAGTAAAAATTCAGATTATGCAGGCAGTTTCAGAATTCAGTACTATCCAACTAGGACAAAGACAAGGTTGTGCTGACCTAGAAAAAAGCATACATGTATTTTGCTTCTGTTTAACCTCCATTATTTCACTCCTTTAATTAACTACAACATTAGACTGCAATTTTTAAATACATGTACACTAACTAGATCGAATACAATGCATTCTATGTGCAAATCTAAAACCAACTTCCTGAAATCTGAATAACTTTCTGTGGTGCTTACAGATGATAAATGCTATTGAGAAATAATTGTTACTTAAAAGGAACTGTTCATTATATAGAAGAAAAAATAATAGTAAGTTAAATCAAAATTTTAAAGTATTTATAAAATAGGGAAGTGCATTTAATATAATATAAATCTAACATAATAAGTATAAATTGGCCTTTACAGAAGAAAGGTTGGCCAAAGACAGATGTGAGAAATTGGTGGCCAGGTATATTTAAAGACAAAAATGTGTTCATTTTTACACTCTGGTAGATAAAGAAATCACATATCAGTGGTTTAAATCTGACAAAATTACCCATAGTTTTGAAGAAAAATAAAAAATAACACTAAATATTTCTGAAACTTGTAATTCAAAGTCCTTTATTTCAAGATTGCTTGAGGAGTATTTCAGCCATTGAATTAAGGTGTTATTATTGGTTTTATTATTATTTTTAAACCTGAAAGTCATATATGCAATATCCACCTTTTGAAAAAGTTGACTAAGAAGCCTCTGACCCTTTAGTCATACTTTCATGAATCTTGTCATATCACAACAATTCCAGAAAATCTGGAAAACAAAACAATAAAATTAATATCTCTGACTCCCAAGTATTCTTTCTTTATAATACTATAGAATTTATACTTGTGAAACAAATACAAAAATCACAAGAAAGAAAACTATTTGATTAATAATTGATAAATGGTTACATAGAAAAAGATCTAGTACAAAAAAATTGCTATTTTGAGTGTAGTTATGCTTAATAACGTCAATGGCAGCCCAGGACTTACCACCTCTCAGTCAAGGAAATTGGCAGCATTAACTTCCATAGATTTTAAGCCTTCTAAAAAAACCACCTGAGAAATATGTCAGCAGTTACTTCACAGGTGAGTGGCAAAGAGAATGCACGTGTTCTATATATTTTATTTTACTGGTTTGGAAAGGAAGATGATTTAGATATTTAGTATCCAAAAAGATTTTATTGTGTGGACAAAACAAGAGAAAATACAGAAAAGTCCACAGTCTTTGAAATCCAACAGACATCACAACATGCCAGCTGTTCCAATTACTTTTTGTGAGTTAAACACTTTCCCAAACTGTCACAGGTCATAAAATCTTTAGACCATGTAGACATTAAGGATCTTCCAGAAGACAGCTAACTAAGCAAACTGATTTTGCAGAATAAAAGAACAATTAATATTTGCAAAATATTCAACATTATCATGGGAAAAGTAGAATATGATTAAAATTGTAATTATTATAATTATTATTATATAATTGAAGCATGTTTAGAATCTTTGGATTGTGCTGCTGTAATTTTAAGATGTATTTCTCTTACCTACAAATAAGATGATAAGCAGATAATACATAATTTCATTTACTGAAACATCTACTTATGTTTGCTAAAAGATCTATTGTAAACTATGAGCCAGAATCTGCAATTACTTAGGTTATCATTAGTCACATACAGACATAGAAGTCATGATATTCTAAGCTGTTGGCATAGTCAAGATTTATTCTTCCACTTTCACAGTGGGATTAATAGTCACAAAAAATATTTTTCCTTTGAAAAAATTCTTTTTCACATATTATCAATGACTAAATAAAAAGGTAATATAAAAATTCTCCTTTGCTCAAGTAAACATAGAAGGGAGGAGGAAGAGGAGAAGCTCTATATATGGTCCCAAATTTTAAGGCTTTAAAGCTTCCTTCATGCAGTTTTACTTTATGAACATGCTTTTAAGAGAATGCAATGCATTTATGAAGAAAGCTAGAATACATCCAGAATTTGCACAACTTCATCAAGCAAGTGGTAAATAAAAATAATACTCAGAGCAGCAACAACATGAAAATGCCATTGTAGAAGTACTTTAATAATAATTTCAGGGTGGGTAGGTGGATGGATATGTGTGTGTGTCTTCAGTCTACTGCTGTGTAGGATATAATAAGCTCTTCTACATGTAAACAATTTCTTCTCCAGTCTGTGGAACATTAATTTTGTACTTGTTTGTCCAGTGAGAAATTAAATTCCTTCTCTTTCTTTATAAATAACTGGAAAGTGAATTAATTTTTTTCTGCAAATAAATGGCTGTGATTCAAAGAAAAATTGATGTGATGGACTTATGAAGCTTTTTCTGTACATTTGTAGGTATATTTTCTAGATATAACCAGAGAATAAAATTTGGAAAGAATGTGGTCAGGTATTAGTGACAGGTAAAGTCGTTGTTATTTATTTTTTTTTCCTGAAAGAATGTTTATTATAATTTATCAAAAAAATTCCTAACATATGTTTTCCAAACAAAACATGATCTTCACCAAAATGAAATTAATTTTGTACAGGCTTTCAGTTTGATTTTAAATAAAATGCATATTGTTCTTTGACTTTATATAATTTATTTTGAAAGTTAAACTATTTATAATAAAAATTCATTAATTTTCATGTCTTCTTTTCTCTCACCTTCTTTCTTTCTTTATTTTTATTTCTTTTTCTTTCTTTTTTTTTTTTTAATTAGAAAAATAAGTTACATCAATGTAACTTACAAGTAACTTACAGGACTAGCGTGAGCCTTTAATTTTCTTCATTTTTTTCCCTCTATTTGGAACTTTCCTTACCTTAACTGAAATAAAAATAAAAAAAAAATCCAGAATGTGATTATATAAGAAATGGAATGGTTCATAAACTCTTCAGGTTCTGATAATGTTTTAAAGTCTATGCAAGACTATATCAAACTAAAATTTGAGAATAAATGGTCTTTGTCTACCATGAATATCTTTAAGGTGAATAAACGTTTATAGACCTGCTAAATAGTAAGCAGTAACTAAAAGTTGCCCTTTATAAAACACAAACATTCAGGAAACAAGCAGCTTGTTAAAAGAAATATTTTTGTTGTAAAGCTAATTAACAGAGACTTAGTGATCAGTTGTTAAATCAGATGTGGGAGATTCCTGACAAAGAAAGCTGGAAGATATAAAAAGCAGGAGGGCATCATTCTTGATGCTTGATTTCAGCATGAGAAGAAACGGACAGGGGAAGAATGGGAATAGGTTTTTGTAGCAACTTAGTAGTAAAGCTAATAAAGGACAGAGAAAACAAGCCGTTATATAACTGTTGCCTACAGGGGTAACCAATATAAATTTTAAAGAAAAGTAAGAACTAGATTTTGGGGGTTTATATGCAGGGCTACCCCATTTCTCTATTGAGGAATATCTTTCTGTGTTTTACTAGTAAGAAATTAAGTGTTTGACTATATGTGCTGTTTTATCTGTTTGGCCTATGCGTGTTCCCTTTTCTTACGGGTAAAACATGAACCAGAAAGTTTACATTTTCAGATTGGAGAAAAGGTGTTCTGTGGTCCACTGAAAGAAATCTGGGGAATTAGTAGTAGAACCAAAAGAGAGATATCTTCCTCTCACAGGAGTAGTATCTTAACAGATGGCTCCCATATGGGAATTAATTTTTAGGATTCTGAGAGAAAATAGTGTCACAATTTTGTTTAGATGGAGGGGTTGAGATAGAGAAGAAACACTCCAAAAAACAACAACAAATTACTATGTAGGCATTTGGGATCTGCAAATGCAACGTTAAAAGGTCCTGATGTTGTTCTGTTAAGGGATGACTGTTTTCTTTGTAGACTTTGGTTAGTTTTCCCATTTCCACCTGTGTAATTTGCTTAATGTTTTTCATAGTCATAGGGGTGCAGCATGTTAGAAGCTGCAACTGGATTCACGTATCTTGGAATCAGACTCTTGGATTCTAAGAATAAAACTTTCTGAAGTGCCTATTGAATACAAAAAGACAGCCATGTTAAATATTTACCGTACGTTTAGAATACATATTCTAAAGCCTGCAGCTTCTACCTGAACATAAATGTTTCCCATCTATTGATAGTGCAAGTATAAAGCAAACTATGGAAATAACTGTACAAACAGAACATTCATAATGAGAAATTAATAGGAAAAACCTTCTTGGATGGTATCAGCACAATACATATTACACTAGTTTTGTCTCACTACCTTACAAAATATATTTGTATTAAATATCATGTAGACCAGAAATCTTTGTCCTCTAAGTGTTCTACTACTCTTTCATTATTAAGCTGTTTCACTGAAGTACAACAGCAGTGTTCAGTTTTAATCCTACCTCTATTCCTGTTATCCTGATACTTCAGTTAAAATACATGAGAACCAAATTATTTATTAGGGGAGTGTCACTCTATTTTTAAGGCAAGTTATATGTTGACTGTACTGTTTTAAAAAGTATTTGTGTTAGTACTAATTCAAGCAGAATTGTGTGTATTGAAAGGATGGGCCATTGTCAGATGATCTTACTCCTAAACACAGTTGATTGGACCTATAAGGTAAAATAATTCTGTAAAGATAGAAGCATGGGTCATGTTATATGAGAATACCTTGATCCCACCATTTGCTTAATATTTGAAAATATACTTTGATATTTTAGGGCTAAATGTTGCCTTAAAATGTGTAATATTTCTCTTTCTCAGACCTTGAGTTATGATCTTATCTGCAGAATTTCAAGTAGAATCCCAAAATAAAGAATTAATATGAGAAGCAAGGCAAAGAGAAGGCTTATCCATGCTCCTCCCACCACATTAGTTCCATAGTTTATGGAGAAAGTCTGTATCTTTTGCAGATCTCAATTTCTTCCTCTGTTGTAACAGAAAAAATAGGATGGTATTCTGAGAGCACCATGCATGATAATTAGCATCAATCAGTGACGGTGCAGTGAGATGCTCTCAAAATTCTTATTCATGTCACTTAAGGCCACTAATTTGATCAGAGGTTTTTTGTTTGTTTTTTTTTTTTTTTCCTTCAGCAGTCTATATCCACAGTTACTTTTTCTAGTCTTTGATATGTTTCTGTATTTCTAATTTGGAAATTATTAAACAGAGAGTATTTCCCAACAGCTGAATGTCTTTTTTAAATGTTAAATGGGCTAAACATTGGAACAATATGAGTAGTATGATAAGCAAGACAGAAAGGCCTTGTCTGGCTACTTTCTCAGTAAATTGTTTTATACTATCTTAATCCAGAAGATGAACTTTAAATCTCTAGAGAATTCTGTTTTATGTAAGATGGCTTTTTCCAGTATGACCCATAGAAGTATTTTACACTTCAATGACCACTATTAATTTAAAGTTTTTCAGCCCATGATATAGTCCATATTATTTTGTCTGATTGTCTGGTCCTTCTGAAATTTGTAATTTTATACTTTTGGTATCACTTGACACATTGTAAATTCATTTCCTTCTAAACTGGACACATACACGTCTATTCACTGTACTATTTATTTCTTTGAAGTGTAAAGTGTTATTTTTAGGATTACTAATTGTCCCTTTGACTGGCAAAGCCAAACTTTTTTTTCAAAGTTGTATCACTTGGATAAATAGTAGCAGGAGTTTCCTTAGGTCCTTTGCAGTTGAACCTTCTAGTAAACTAAGAAAGTGGGGACTATGGCGAAAGGGAGTGTCTGCATCAGAGTAGACTAATCCTGTGACTCAGAGGTCAAAACTATTCTGTACTACATGACAGCATATGTAAATGATCAGTGAGGTACAGATTTTATTGCCAGCCGCATGTGAGATTCCATGTCCTTTATGAGGAGGCTAATATATACACTTAATATATTCACCTGTCCATTGCCTATCTCATGCTGACCATTTAACTGATTTTGGTTATTGCAGCTAACAGATCACTCATGCCTGGAAACATCTGATATAAGGCTTCAGGGCTGGAGGGATTCCCAAGGTGACGGTATCAACTATACATCCAGCAAAAAGCTGGGTTTATTCTCTACTAGACGTCAAGGACAAGGTCAAATAAGAATCTGCTTCACAAACATATAGAATATAAGGCCATTTCAGGACCCTCTGAAATTTTTGAGAAATTCTCTTGCATCTGTCTTTTATGGAAGGTCCATGAGTAAATACAGTTTAGCTGGTTTGACAAGTTGAATACTGCACAATTTTTATTTGTAAAAGTGTTTTCCCACAGCATGTGTTTTTCTCCTGATATCAAGAGACAAACTACATGGGCTAGGTTCTAGACCTATTCTCAGACCAAGAGGAATTCTTTCATGTCATGGTTCTGACATTATTTTTTATCATCTGCTTAAACTAAAGAACAGAAAAGCTGGTTCATGCACCATGAAGATCTCCATGACAGCTGAATTTGCATTTGTTTTTTTTTTTTTTTTTCCTCTCATCAGGAGTGACCAATTGTCCTATAGTAATATGCTTAGAGTCCATGAGTTTAATATCTTTTGGGATATCTGGGATTTCTTGGGATATCACAGCACTTAGAAACTTCATATCCCCGTATGTTCTACATGTCAAGTTAATATCCAGTTGGATATCAAGTGTATTATGATATCATCCTTGTAACATCTCTGTCTTTCATTGAAAAAATCACGTGAAGGAGTGAATGTCATGATTTATTCCACTACTATTGAAATGAACATGGTTTTCGTCCTCCATAGCTTATAAAAGTTATGTTAAGATAGTGAAGATCCTAAAGTGTCTGGTCCACAAACATTCAAAGACACCAGAAATTAAATAATCTGAAGCCAAAAACATGCCTAGGATTTGTTGTACTCACTGTATCCATTATTTTACTGATAAACTCTCCAATTATGCACTGGTATATGAACAATGAATTACAGAAAACCATTTCAGGTTCTTCTATTCTTACAAAGGCTAAGGGAGATAATTAAATTAAACTGAGGACAAGATTTGTAAATTATGGAAGAACATCCATTTTCCTACCTCTAAAATTCTTTCTTTGGATGTATAGTGTTAAATACACAGTGGGACACAGGGTGGAAAGGAAATTTTATGTTTCCATATGTGAAAAGGAAAATTTTAGAAGGACTAGGCACTACCAAACCCCTTGTTTTCAAATACTGTGATGCTTCCCAGTGACTAGTGAGACCACTTAGATATCCAGTTCTAGAGAAGGACTTCTGTCTAATAATATTTGCTTTGTAGTTTGAGAGAAGCAAGTTAGAGAGTTAGAATATTTCATCTTCTTGTTTCCTTTGGTTAAATCAGGTGGAACTTACTCAAACCTGCCTTCCATGAGCTCTAGGCAGGTTCCTAAATGCCAAGATTTTCTTGATTATTTGCAAAAAGAAAAAATATTTAAGTGAATCCAACAAGGTTTCAGATTCTTTCAAGACATTTATTTCTGTAGTGTGCTACAACATGAAAGGTTTGATGAGTTGTCATTTGGATATGCAAATAACATAGTTTCAAATATATGTATATATATATATGCATATGAATAATAAGGGGAAACTGGGTGAAGGTTTTCTGTTTAAACAGAATTGATCTTCAACTTCCCCACAGGCAAGGTCAAAACTGAGACTAACAATTCATGTTCCTTTTTCAGTAAAGTCTTAAACTTTGTTTTGTTGAATCCACTTGTGTATCCTATTGTAAAACACTGGAACATGACTATGACAAATCAAATATTCCAAGTGGATGTCTAATAGATTGGGTCTCAGTAAAATGTAGACTCCCTGCAGCTGCAGGCTTCTTAACAAAGTTTAGTACAAGTGTCCGCTTATGGTCACGTAATCATAGAATCATCAAAGTTGGAAAAAACCTCAAATATCATTAAGTTCAACCTTTGGCCACCACCATGTTAACCATAGCACTGAGTGCCACATCCAGTCATTTCTTGAGCACTACCAAGGATGGTAATTCCACCACTGTTCTGAGCAGCCCATAACAATGCTTGACAACCCTCTCAGTAAAGAAATCCTTCCTGACATCCAACTTGAACCTCCACTGGTGCAACTCAAGGCTGTTTCCTCTTGTCCTGTTGTCGTGCAATTTTGCAACAGAACTAGCATTTTCATGTGTAAACCTGGTGAAGCATTTGAAGTGAAACAAACAAAGCATGTAAGATGTGGCTTTATATAAAATTTTGAAGACTCTGTATTTTTACTTTTTCTAAAGTATCAATGTAAGCTTTCTATCTGTATAGAAGCTCATTATACCTGCCTCTGTTTTCCACATCTTTGCAGCTTGTCAGCTTTAGTAGGAGTTGTTTTTTTGTCCTTTGTTGCCCGGTTTAAAAGAGAAGAACACATAAGTAGCAATTTGTTTTACACAGATGTATATATCTTAATGACTGTAAATATTAATTTTATGTTACATATGAAGAGAGTAGGTGGACTGTCCTTGGTGCAGTTATTTTTGGTAAAAAACATAACACTGATATAGCATTTCAGCATTCCATGACTGAAGCAAAAGACCTACAATCCCCTGAATTTAATAAATTGCAGGTCAGTTTCTCACAATAAACTGAAGTGAGTCATTGTTCCTTTTCTTAATAATTCCTCCCAAGCCAAACATTTACTTCATACTCTTTTTCCTTCACTAAACTTTAAATTTAATGTTAATGAATGATCCTTTACCAAGCTATTTTATAAACCATAGATTTATGCTATCCCTCATGTAGAAATCAATATTGCATATAAAACCCATCAATATATTCTCCTTTAATTACTGGATTTTTTACATCAGTTATTTAATCCAGGTATCTTGCTTTCATATTTGAAATAAAAATAATTTTTATCATTTCCAGAAAATCACTGATAGCTTAATAAATTAACAGTAGTTATTAGTAAAAAAATTGGAAATCTAAACCAATCAAAAATGGCTTTACTCTGAGCTGCAGAACAAACCACAAGTCTACAACTTTAAGATGTATGAAATAATCAGTCTTCATTTGAATACATTCAGTTGAGGATTACATCCAATCAAAGTGGAGGGGGCAAAGAATAAATACTGTTGAGGAAAAAAGCTTGCCCAAACAATCGATTGTATATTGGTGAGAAACTCAATCTGAATTGTCTTTTGTGAAGTATTTTCTATTTAGGAACAGTATTTCGTACAGTTCGTAAAAGGAAATAGAACAGTTGGAGATGAATTTGGAACTGTGAGTTGGACAACTACTCTGTGTTGAAGGCTGTTTCTTTCAATACTAATGAGATTCTCGCTGTTTAGCTGTGACATGCGAACAGTTACTACTGAATATTTTAAAATTGTCCTAAGCATCAGGTGGGAAATGTTTTCACTTATTTCTCACAGATTTTGTCAAAGAAGATGTCATGTGCCAACTACCTAGGAGAGTGTTTGATTTGGAAAGTCAATGTTTTTTCAGAGATACTAGACATTCAAATAGTGAAATGCATTTATCTCACTTTGTCACTGATTTTCTCCTTTCCATTTCTGAACATTTACACGATCCCAATAATTTTCAATTTTGATTCTTTTAAGCATTTGCTTTTAAGAATGAAATAATTTAATCTGGTGGCAGATGTTGAACGTGATCATATAAGTCACTACTATTTACTATATGGTCACCAAATTGCTCTCAGAAAAGCTCTATGCTAAACTAATGCTGGTTTTCATATCCCAAAATATGTCCAGATTTTCACCTAAACTGTTTTAAGAGATAATATTTTTTTATTTTTACTGTCCCTTCATAGAAGTTAAAAGTGTTGACTATGAGTAGAGAATTATTTAAAGAAGGTAAAAGAAAAAAGCCTGAGACCTTAATTTTTTCCTTTCCTTCTTTTCACCCCTTTCATATGTCCCTGAACACACCACAAACTTAAGTGCTGGGCTTGAAGATCCTTGTAGGTCCCTTCCAGCTCAGAATAGTCTTTGAAATCTTGATTCAAAACAGAACCAAAAGACCTTTATTGAACATATCAATATTTGAAGATTTTTGCCTTGCACTTTGACTAATCCTTCTATGTGGTAAATATGACTCTTTTGGTTTTGTTTTTTTTTCCTTCAAAAGAAAATTTGTGTCCTAACTATTTTTTCCCTATTTTTGTTTTCTTTACCTTTTCATATCAGTAATGAATATTTGTACACACACTGCAACTATAAAAATGCTTTATTATAGACCAGATTTTGTGATTGAAGCTCTCTTTAACAGTATGACACATCACCTTTTGTTAAGCAAGAGTGCCACCTGGGTCTCTGAAAAATCTCTTCATGTCATTCATTGCTGAGTAAGAGTAAAATGGCTTGCATTTTCATCTCATTTATAGAAATAAAAAAAATCCTTCAAAATTAAAAATTTGGTAGTATATATGTTTGTTCATCTTGATCATCATAGGGCTAGGACAGTTCTTGTTTTTTCATAAATGTTATTCCTAATGTCATGTTGGAATAAAACAAGGTTGTTAGAATTACAGCAACTAAAAATTTTAGCACTTTTACATATTTACACAGTTTTATTAATGATTACAAAATTTTAATTGGATAGTATTCTAATAGAGTTAGAATGAGCTATTCCTATATTATCCCCAACATTGATCTAACACATTTGCTCTTTTGTAGTAGTGTTGGTATTTTGCATCTTATTTAAAAATGTACAATTGCAAGCCTCTATTCATGATTTTTAGACAAATTAGATCTTTCATAAAGATATTTATGCTTTCAAATTTACTATAAAAAAAGTTTGGCTAAGTCAGACATAATTTATTAGTACATTTCACATCTTACATTTTCTTTAGGATACTTAATTTGACAGAAATACCAGTTCTGTCAGTTTTGTGATTCTTTTTTGGAAGGGACATACTGTATTAAAGGTGTTTTTGGCATGTAGATGCAGCAGCTGATGGTGGGGATATGCCCCCACCCGCTGTCCCCCACCATGTGGCCTCCAGGGACCCCAAAAGGAGCCACACAGAGACCGTGAGAGAGAGAGAGAGCTTTATTGAACATGGGTAGGGATATATATAGGGCTTGGAGGAATACAGATATCTCCAATAGAAAACTAGAGGGGATTTGGATTGCTGCCAATAAGAATGAAGGGTTAACAGCCAATGGAAAAGGGTAAATAACAGCCAATAAGAAAACTCCTTGAAGTTTTCACAAGGACACGGCCTGCATTTCTGAGCAAGCAGATAAGGGTCTTCTCAGGGGATTTTGGGAAGGGGATGGAGACTATGCAGAAAAAGAGCAAGGAATCCATTTTGTTACATCAATAACAGTTACATTAATACAAAAACAGTAAAAGCCTGTTTTTAAGGCATTTGGGTTAGTCCCTTTATTTTCTTCACAAGTCCATTTCTGACTGGACTTCTTCCATTCTAAATATTGCAAGCCCATTGCCACATGTAGAAAATTACCTGGTTGGGTGTTCAATCTATAATGTAGAACAGAATGTGGAATGTCTAAGCATCAGTAACATTTATGTAGGCATATTTAATTTACATTTTGGTTGGTTTTCTCTTTTTTTTTTTTTCCCCCTCAAGAATTCCTCCTAATTTTTGGGGAAGATACATTTGCATTTTACTTGCAGGCATTGATTAAGGTCAAATTCTCACTAAAATATCAGTAATTTTATGGGAACTGGATGAGATTCATTATTAGTTAACATGAAATACTGAAACAATGTGCAATATGAATATATAGTTATAAAATGTCAATAAATTCCATCAACTCATGTGCTTTGCAGATATTTTATCTTAATTTCTACTTAGCAAATGGTTGTTTGTTTGAATTAAACTTTAGTTGTCAATTACCCTTTTTTAAAGCATCTCTCTTCCCTAGTACTACATAAAATCATAGGAAACCAGGAAGCATAATATTTTGAGTAGCAACATTAACAGTATATTGTTATTTATTTCTTTAAATGCTGTGCCTGACAAATAATTGAAAAGTCATATTCACTGACATCTAACCAAATATGTCATCTGTGAAACATACATAATTACAAGTGTCTATTTTCAAATACATGCTAAAATATGTGAGTCTTATATCCTCTTTTTGGCTTATATTCTTAGTTTGCTGATTCAGTGATATTGAAGCACCTAAAGTAAAATATTAATAAGCTATTGTCATATTTGCAAATTAGTTCAGGTCTGTCAGTCAGATTAAAGGTCAAAAGTAATTTTAGATTTTGTGTTCTCCCTTATTTTTTATTTCTGACTCCCTTTTAAAATTTTGCATATTTTTGCCTGAACTGGTTTTAGTCTTATGAATTATAAAATACATATGAAAGGCTGTTTATAGCAATACATGTAGATGGAGATGTTTATTTCTATTGCTTGATAGTTTAGTTAAGCACAGCCACACTGCAATTCCCTTACTCTTTCCTCCTTCTCCTCTTAAAGGGCTGATGATGATACACTTTTAAAAGTCTAGTACCAGAGAATGTGAAAGAGGGGGCAAAACAAGTTACATTTTATAGGGAATATGGTACAAATACCATTACCATTTTTTATACTCAGACTTTAAGAGGATTATTTTTTCATATTTATTAACAGTAGGCAACTTGTGCCCATTTAAAGAAAATATTTTATCTTAAGAGACATGGGTATTCTATACAAGTTAAAATTCAAATGCAAACATTTTTTGCCTCCAAATATGCAACATATATTTTTAGATTTCTCAATAGAAAATTAGTGTAAATTTTAGTAACAATGAAAGAAAAAGACTGAGCATCAAGAATTCATCTGGCAATGTCTATGGTTACTGCAAGTTACAACATAAAATTTTGCATACACTGGCTGTGTACTTTATAATATAGCATCTCCAATAACATACTGTATAGTTTTAAACCAGTCAGAAAAGGAAGTCTTATTGTTTTAACATTTTAGAGGTGGGCAACCATTGCTTGAGAATTGTCATGGTACTTCTAAAAATTTTAAGTTGCTATGTTTGAGAATTTTAAAAATAAAAATGGGTTTCTTTGTAGACTTAGAGACATCTGTTAAACTGGGAGATGATAATAACTATCACCCAGAAATGCTATTATTTCTTCTCAAATTCACTCTTGCATTATGATGGCACATCCATTTTTAAGTGCTACTAGTGAAACGGAGTTCTTGCACTTCAAAGAAGAGAAACCATGTCTATCAGTTCTGGACAGCCACAGAAGCGTTAAGATTTGATATCAGATAAATTAAGGTCATGGTTTTTTCCTTAGCTATATGAGATCACTAAGTAGTACCTGAAAACTGAATAGATTTCATTTTCAGCTTTTAATATTGAAGAAAATATTGTGAAAGAAGTTGATCTCACTTTTATCTATTTGTCACTAACCCAGGAAAATGCATTTGGTAAGATACAGGTAGCTGATGAAGTTCCATTTCTGTAGGGAAAGCAGTGATCAAAAAAAAAAAAATTTGGAACAATTTTGACTTATAAAATTATTGGAATAAGTAAAGCAAACTACATTCCAAAGTTCCCAGCTACAGCAATGAACACTATTTCTTTTTTTCCTATTTGATGCCAGGTCTTATTAGTTCTAAACATAATGAACAGTGATTTAGTATTTGGTGTGTTTATCCAGATTATACTGTTATTTCTGTTTGATGTTTTGCATAAGTGTTTTACTTTAATCTCTGGTGTAAAGATTGTGTGGTGTTTTAGATGCCAGTAGGGGCTAAATGCCATTCTTGGAAAGATATGCTTTTGAACTGGCAAGGAGATCATAATTGGCACTGAGAGTAAGTAGTTTTTATGTCAAGGTTGTCAAACCTATTTTGCTGCCAGCTCTTGGCCTGAATTCTACTTAATGCCAGATGGCATTGTTTTTCAGATGTTCTTGAATAGAGCAGATCGTTAATTCCCCCTGGATTTGCTCAGACACCTTATATGATGAATTTTCCTGCCCACATGCCTGTGCACTCAGTGGAAATCTGTGTTATTTCTTCCTTTTTATTGTACAGAAATGATTCATTCTTAAAAAAAAAAAAAA
>VXBX01004997.1:23413-49207 GCA_013400415.1 Scytalopus superciliaris
AAAAAAAAAAAAACAAAACAAAAAACAAAAAACAGCATACTGTACATAAGGTGTGCAAAATAAATAAATGTTCTTTATTTTTTTTAAGCTTAATGTTGTATTTTTCAACTATATGCATGCACAGTTGGCACTATTTAGACACCTAAAAGCACATCTAGTTACCTTGATTGTTTCTACAAATCAGGTAAAGAGGCTTACTGATATAAAATACCCTTTCAGTTTTATGAATGGACAGTTCTTTTGCAGTGTGAAAGAGCTGGCACAGACTGGATGGTTGTTTTGAAGTCCCTTCAACTCAAGCCACCTGAGACTGATTCTCCAATGTTCCACACATTGTACATTTGCACACTGTGTGCTTGATACCAGATTGTACCAGCGAATTCCCAGGTTTAGGGTCTATGAAAAGGGGTCTTTGTTAGAACTGGTAGAAATCAGTAGCAATGTTTCCTTTGCCAAGAAAGCATGCAGTTCAAATTAATAAGAGGGCCCCGTGAGGTTGCCAAGGTAGGCATTGAATTACTTGTCACTGCTGGAGGAGTTTTAATGATTAAAAGCTGCTTTCTCTTTTCCAGTAAGAATTTGCAAGGTAGTAATGGAAATTATTCTGTCCTTCTGTTGTGGTGGGACCAACCAAAGAAGCTGTTTCATTGTATCTATTAAAAATAATGTGCTGGCACAAAAATATCTTAATTTTCAGACCAGTTCTATTAAGGGTGTTATATTTTGAAGTGCTTAAAGAAACAAATTATTCCAGGGACAAAAATAAGGTTGTGGATAACACTGAGTTTGTGCAGACACCACTTGCTGGCTTTTGCATTATGGTTTCTGTTAGAAAAAATACCTCATGATTTCTGCCTGGAATCTCAAAAACAGTAGCAAGGATGCTTGTCAACAATCTTGAGAGCATGCTAATTTGGGAACAGCTGTTTATTTAGAGGCTCTATCAAGTGAGATTTAGAGGAAAGAGTCTGAGAATTTGGTGAGAGATAAAGATCTCAAAGGGGTTTTTTTGGTTTTTTTGGGGTTTTTTTTTTGTTTTTTTTTTTAAGAGAGAGAGTTAGAGAATATCTTCTCCTGCACTCAATTTTCTCCTTTAGATTCTTGTTATGTATGCAGCCACACCCTTCAGAAAGGTTTTTCCTGAGGTCCTCTTCAGAAATAAAACTGTGATAGGTTTCTTCCTGAAAATTTAATCTTTCTGAGCTGTACATTTTAAAATACACTTAAATATGGTGTCATGTCTGTGGCAAGGTCAGTGAATACTGGAAAGCAAATTGTTAGAACTTCATCACTTTGGAGTGTGTGATGCAGAAGGGAGAAAAAAACCCAGTCTGCTCTGAAGCATGGGAGGAAGCTGGGATCAGCTTTGGAGTGTTTCCATATTGAGTTCCACTATGTTGGTTCCAATTTAAGAGACAGATAAGTTCTTCACATTTTTTCGACATCTCAGCATCTGTATTGATTACCTCATGTAAAATTGGCAGCATGGGCAATTTTATTTGAGGTTTTACAGGCTAGTTTTAGTTTGGTCATATCATTAAAGTCACAGAAAATCTCCAGGGTTCTTTTCAATATAGTTTCATAACTCAGGACACTAATATTTTAGTTTCAAGTATCATGGTATTTTGACAGGCAACTGTAAGGAAATCATACCTGTGGGTATTTTCTACTATCTAGCAAGGTTTATTATTTCAGTACTCTTTCGTCTTCATCCCATCCTGTTTGCACTTGGTATCCCAGAGAGAATCCTGTTGTTTGCACTGAATATAAATTTAGTACCTATTATTCCTGAAGGCATTTTTATTTAATAAATTCTTTATGGATGACATAAGGACTTAACCAAAAAAGTATACTTTTTCTGCTCTTAAGCAAAGACTGCATTTACAATCAAATATATTTTGATTTCTAACTGTATAGAATTGTCTTGCTTTTGAATTCTATTAATTAAAAGCAAATAAACAAAACTCTGAAGACCCTAAAGTACTTTAGAAAAGTTTTCTTTGAGAAAGAAATCAATTTACTAAAGCAGAAGCAGAATAATCATACATTTAAATTGTAAATGAAAAATCATAGTATAATGTTTTTTGTGGACATCCATTTCAATCTCTCTAATAACATAAGCAGCTGAACTGGCCAGATGTCACCCCAGTATTTCCAGTTACTCAGTCATGAGCTGTTTTGCATACAGATACACAGAATGTCTCACACAAATTAGTCTTAGGTTTTCCAAAATTGCTAGTCTTATTTGTTCTTTCATGAGACTGTAGTTTAGAAAATGTTGCTCTTTATTAAAATGTTTTTATCAAAATGTTATCTTTATCAAACAAAAACATAATGATTCAAAGAGAGCAGACAGTTTTGCCATGATAAATTTCTTTTTATCTCAGTCAAGTAGAAAGTACTTTGAAATAAGAAAAAAATAGAAATTTGGAAAATACTGTCACAAGTTTAGAATGCTTCTAAGATTTGCAGTTCATGGTACCAGTTTTACTACACCAGACTACTAGCCAGAAGCATTAGCATTGTTCATAAATGCTCCCCATTTGGGGTCTCATTTGATGTCCTAGCAATACAGCTTAGAGGGGGGATAATGGAAATGGCAGTGTTGTTGCTAAAAAACTAACCACTGTCTGGGAGAGCAAAGGACACAAAATATGTGGTTTGTTATTGACTTCTGCAGAATAAGTCCTTATTATGTCCTTTTGGGCAGATGGAGGTGATGTTTTGCCTTTCCCTGTCACTGTGTCTGCACCATTGCTAGCTTGCCTTTAGGACAAACCCTTAGATTCATCTTTTAAGACTGCTGATACAGAACAGTAATCTATATTTATGTGACCAAGCTTTGTGGCAAAATGTAAAGGTAACATAATGCCTACTATGTTCTTTGGAAACTTTGCTTGAAATAACTTTTGAATTTATGTAACTGAATCAGTTGTTTAGACACTGAATGTTAGTGATATTGTAGGAATCCAAGAATACGAAGAGCAAAGGAAAAATTTTAACATGAAAAAGTAATTAAATTAAGCACTGAGACCCAGAGGCCATTAAGACTTGAGATCACCAATGGTTGTTTCCTTGGAATACTTTGCTCCTTAATTATATGTTAATTCATGCTCACCTTCTAAGCCATTCCCTTTTTCACAGACTTGGAATATATTTGTTTTTTATTAATTCTGCTGGGGAAAAACATATTCTTTCTTCTGCTAGGAAGTTAGTCTTAATAGAATAAGCACTAAGAAACAAGTTAACTTAGAAGAAATATATTTACTCTGATATATTGAAATAATAATTTTTTAAAAAGCTATAGTTATTATTTTTAACTTTAATACTTTATGTGAAACATGTAAAACAGATTTAATAAACCAATCATTGTAAACAGTACTTTCATATTCTTAAGGTTGTTGATAAATGATACAGAACATCAAAGAGGTTTGGCAATGAATCAGTTTAAGGTATTCTTATAATGGAATCTCTCACTAGCATTATTTTTGTAGTATGTCTTGTTCCTTCAATAGTTGTCATTTAAACATGAAAGGTTCCTGTAGTGCATTGCCTTAGGATATGATTTTCTAGTTTTATAAATAAATGATATCTGGTCTAAAGTGATGGAGTATCAGGCAAAATGGAGTATCAGGGGAAAATGCTTATGGAATACTGTCAAATTAAAATGGTAGTAGATAAAATCTGCAGTGGTACAGCATAAATTTCAAATACAATACAACTGTTCATGGTTTAAAAATGAAATTTGAAATTAAGAACTTTGGGTATTAAAACTGTATATTGTTTTGTCTAGGTATGTGTGTTTCAGTAGTTTTCCATATCCATTTTTCAGCTATATTTCATGGCTTCCCAGTAATGCAGAATGAAGTTATTTCAAACTCACTACTAGAAGGTTAAGCTCTGTGTGCTAGTTTTGGCTGGAGCAATTAATTTTCTTTACAATGTCTGGCATGGGGCTGTGTTTTGGATTATTCTGAACACAGGGTTGATAACATAGAGAGATTTTTATTATGGCTCAGCAGTACTTATGCAGGACCAAGACTTTCTGCTTTTTTGTACTGACACACTGGCAAGGAGATTGGTGGTGCATGGGAAATTGGGAGGAGACACAGATGGGACAGGTGACCCAATATGATAAAAAAGGGATATTCCATACCATATGACATCATGCTCAGTTTATAAAGTGGAGGGAACAAGGAGGAAGTGGAGGAATGTTTGGAGTCATGGAGTTTGTCTTGCTGAGTAACCATCACACATGATGGGGCCCTGCTCTCCTGCAAATGGGTGAACACCTGCCTGCCCACGGGGAGCAGTGAATAAATTCCTTATTTTTCTTTCCTTGTCTGAGTGGCTTTTGCTTTCCCTATTAAATTCCCTTTATGTCAACCTATGAGTTTTCTGGCTTTTACACTCACAATTCTCTCCGCAGTAGTGCTGGTGGGGGAATGAGCGAGTGGCTGAGTGGTTGGCTTGGTTGCTGGCTGGGGTTCCAACACAGCAGTTGCATTAGACATTATGCCTTGGTTGCTGCAGCATGTGTGATTAAGACACTAACACTTTTTTCCCCCACAAATTTAGTATTTAGATTAATGATTCTTATTTTTGGCTTGTCTTCCTTCAAACATTTTGGTAAACTGGATATGTGGAACCTCATCATTTCTTGCATCCAGACATCTGAGATTAAATTCAAAGTATTTTTACTAATTTATAACAGTTTTCAGTAATTTTGCTATGATTTTGAAGTTACCGTGAAACTGAACTGGTACTGCAAAAACTCTGAGTTTGTCTATATTAGCATTTTAGTTTGGATCAGAAATGTGTTTTTGAAACAGTCTTTCTAATTATCTCTACTTATTGTGGTTTGATGATGAGAACCAAACAGTCTGAGTACATGAACTGGATTCCTCTCAAATGAAACTAAAGTGGAAAATGTGCTCCTAGAGCACACTAAATGAAGTCTAGCAACAAATGGACATTCAGGCCATGGCAACTCATCAGAAAGAGTAAAAATTTAAATAAAAAAAAAAAAACCACCCTCAAAAAATTCCCAAAACAAAACACCAGAAAAAGCTGAAATGCCATCCAACTCAGATTCTTAACAGCACTTCTTTTTCTTATTGATCTGTCCCTTTGGAATTGTATCATTTACTGAAGTAGACACAATAATACAATATTTAGGATTATATGGCATTTTATACAGTATGACCTTTTCTTATACAGGTAGTCTGAGACCTGCCATTATACAAGTTTACAAAGCAGAGGAGGAAAGCTGTAGGATAATGTTCTATTGAATGGTCTGTTCAAAGAGATTTAAAACACCACAAATGACAGTCCACACTTTAAAATGTGTGGCCTTTCAAGATTGTGGAAAGTTAGGTCAGTGGGGAAATGATCCACATAATTCAAATAAGTAGATTAGAGTGATTTTTTTTAAGCATTTCCACAGAGCTTGCTCTATACTTTTCTGAGCCAAATCTTCACCTATGCAAATTCATGGGCAATATCTGCAACTGAGCTCACTACTCCTCAAACTCAAGAAAATGAGATACAACAATTTAGACAATCCACAAAGTGGATAACAAGAGTTAACTATAGTAAAAAGAAGAAATTACTATTTTTCTTAATTTTTATGATCTTGTGATCTTACAAACCTGATCTTTTTTAATTTAATAGTATAGACACAAACAGTGAACTAGAATGATATATTAAGGTGTCCTTACAGTTCTTGAGAGAGTTTGTATAGATATGCTGACGGAACTATAAGTTAACTACATATCTGTGTTTTTTCTGCCAGGTACTGAGGTTCTTTCTATGCATAGTTACCAATGGTCTATATATAATTTCTATAATTAGTGCAGGTAAAAATAAAGCAACTTATATGACAAGGTTTACACTTTTTTAATATTATTATTTTGATGGAGAACCATAGACCCTTACTTCACTTTCAATTCAGAAATTAAAATTTGCCTGTTTGACCATCTCATTTAATTCAAGTCAAGATTGATTAAGAAGTGGGAGGAGGATGAATACTAAAGAAATTGCTTCTCCCTCATCTCTCAAGGCTTTTGGCAACTTTCCAGTTTGTCTAGTTTTAAATACCTCTTAATTTTCAATTGTCACTTTTTTCCTCTTGAAAGGTCCTAAGCTGATCACCGTATTATTTGACAACCTCAAAACTGTTTATACAGAAACTTTCTCTGAGAGGATTATTGACTCCTATTGTATTTAAAATTATTCCATTGTGCTTCTTTACAAATCAGTATGGAATTTTATTTCTTCTGCTACCTTTATTCTCTAGTCTTTTTTTTTAAGTTGTGTTCACATTTTAGCTGACTTCTAGGTGTGGATTTGTATTTCTCTGTCTTCTGACAAATAACCTGAATTAGTTGGGACTACCTCTTTTAGATGCTGATTAACCACCTGTTTTGATGCTTACATCATTGACAGTTCTTTATTTGCCTGTATTCATAGATCATTCATACTACATTCTTCTATTTTCTTCATAGTTAGTTCTTGTCTTATAGAGTTGCACTCTAGATAAAACACAGTTTGATATGTATAAAACCAATACGCCACTGCAAAAAACCCTGTAACACAGCATCATCCTGATCATAAATCATCAGTAAAGCCTGAAAGCCTGTAACTCATTCAACTAGGTATGTTTTTATGGGAAAAGTAAAAAAATTAATTTTAGAAAGATACCACGTGTATAGACATTACCCTGAGTATTACTGGAAGATTTTGTATAATAGGTGTAAATATGGTACTAGCCACTTCGTGTATCATCAGTGATTTAAAAGAAAGAAGTAATGCCAATTATCCAGGCTGTTTACAGACACAGGAAAAAAATAATTGAATATTTCACACAAACCTACAGAGAAGTGTATTTACAAATGAGACTGAGAGGTAAAGTTGTCAACTTTTCAAATACCAATGGCTAATATAAATTCATTGGTATATTTTTTTTTTAATTTTCTTCGGTTTTGAGGGAAAATAAGTCATTAGAAAACAAAAGAAATCATTTTGTACACAGGTACACCTCAGAAGGGGCAAAGAAGAAATGATGGGTTGACATTTTCCTGTTAGTACATGCATCAAGAATTTTGTAAGATTTATGTTCTTGTTGTACAGAAGTACCTCTCTGTGTGATAGCAACATAGAGGAGACAGGCATTTTTGAACACAACTAATACTAACTGTCCAAAATATATAAGCAAAAAAAAAAAAAATATTCAATCATATCAGTCATATCATATTCTACTTGTGCTTTTTCAATTGCACTGAGTTAATTTGATTAGACAAATGTTTAGTCTCCTTGCATGTAGTTTATGTTCAGTTTGAATCAGACTGAGATATTGCTAAATTTTTAGATTCAAGTCTATCATTTCCATTTTTTTATGTCTTTCTAGTTATTATGAATAACTTTGTTCTTGTTCTCATTACCAAGAAAATGAACAAAATCTAATTATTCTTATATTTCTCTGATTCTTTCCCAAATGCAAAGTAACAGAATATAAATGTTATGCTGTTTACTCACTATTACAACATAATAAACCCCCATAGAATCCTCTCAAAACCCAGTGATTTTACCATTTGTGACAGTAATTTTGTTAGTCATTGACCAATAATTTAATCTTAGTATTTCAGTGAGAGATGGTAGACTGTAGACAACTGAAGATAATATCTGGATCTAATCTATTTTTAGAGCTATTATTGAGCTGTCCAGAATTTGAAGTGATATTTATTCAATCAACTATACAGCAATTTCCAGTGCTTATTCCCAGATTCTGTTTTAATGGTAGACTTCACATGTTGTTTATGTAGCATAGGAGAACTGCTAGGAGAGAACAATATTGTTTCTAACAGGGTATGTACATTTACACACTAGTAATTCTACAAAGACACATAGCAAGAATTCAAAAAGTCAGTACAATGCACTTTGTATGTCCCTTAGAAATTCAATCATCCTTTAGGAAAATATTATTTTTAAAAAGCTAATTTTTCTTTTCTTTTAGAAACTTTCTCTCCTTCCTTAACAGAATAGGTAGAGAAAACATGGCAAAAGGCTCATGAATTGAGATAAGGACAAGGAGATCACTTATTTATTACCATCATGGGTGAAACAGACTTGACTTAGTTTCTCTCATTTTCAGGTAACTTGTTATATGGTTGTGCTTCTAGGGTGTAAGTCACCTTTTCAGGCAATGCTCCAAAATCTCTATCTTCTGCCCAGTCCATAATCTCTTTCAGGATTCCTGGGAAATTGGGTTTTCCCATTGTGGGTTGTTTATTGTCAATTAACAACAGAGTAGGATGTGGGGAAATAAAAAGAAAACCAAAACCACCTTGCCCCTACCACCTTCTCCTTCCCAGTCTCAGTTTCACTCCTAGGTCTTCTACATCCTCTCCCCAAGTAATGTGGGAAATGAGGGAATAGGAGTTGCAGTCAGGTCATAAAAATTTGTGCCTACCACTCCTTCCTTCTCATGCTCTTTCCCTGCTCCAGAGTGGGGTCGCTTCTTAAATATGTTATCACAGACGTGTTATCAATGTCACTGATGGGCTCAGATTTGGCCAGCGGCAGGTCTGTCTTTGAGACAGTGGGCAGTGGTTCTGTCTGACTTGGGGGCAGCTCCTGATTTCTCCTATAAAAGCCATCCCTGTAGTTCCCTGCCACCAAAACTTTGCCATACAAACCCAATACATCTTCTTAGTCAGGACTGCATCTAGCATAAAATTCTGTTCTCTAATGAAAACTCATAACTACTGCTAGAAGATTTCAACTGGAACATTGATAAATATGGTATTGTTCTGGTAAATTATTCTCAGTGGAAGCAGGCTGGATAAAACATCTTTATCTCTGTCTTTACCTTGCCCAGAAAGTTCTGCAAATTGTTGGTGAGAGGTGAATACATGCAAGATTTTTGTTGGATAAATGAAATATATACATGATACATTCATATGTAGTTTCTCACTGAATATAGCTGCTATTTGCTTGTGGTGCTTACTTCTCTGAATTTTTGACTACAAATGGAGATGAGCTACACTGGTTAATTCAGTGTTAAGAACATTCTCAACTGCACTATAAATAGTTCTGTGAGGATAAATAGTACCTGAATGATGTCCAAATTTAGAGCAGTAGGTGGTAATTATCTTACTTATAATTGATGGTAAGTAAATTATAAAGGAAAAAAAAAAGTGTGCAAACAATATATATGTATAAATATCTCTGAGATTTATAATTAATTTTTCCTCTCCATGCACACTCTATTACTTACCATATGTAAATAATACCAGTATAATAGAAAGCTGTTTCTTTTGCCTAGCTTATTCTTGAAACAAGATTCTCAAGTTCAGTACCTTCTATATGTGTACAGGACAGGGAAAATCTATGAGAGGAGAAAAAAAATCCTCTTTTACTTGGAAACTGTGACCACAGCTTCTGCAGTTGAAATTTTCCAACTTGATTTTCAAAGTAAGTTTTCAAATACTGTTGCTTATTATGTGTATGAGATATAATGCAGCCCGGATTTAGTTTTACTTGCAGCCACTAATTAATATATTAATAAAAATGAAAAACAAAAATTGTGATAAGTCAAGTTGGATTCTACAACATTAATACCTTGTGAATGTTTGAAGAATAGTTTCCAAAATATGAGGTATTATTTTGGTTTGAGTTTTTCTTGGTTAAATTAATGCCTACTTTCTTTTCTTTCTTTCTTTCTTTCTTTCTCTCTTTCTTTTTCTTTCTTTCTTTCTTTCTTTCTTTCTTTCTTTCTTTCTTTCTTTCTTTCTTTCTTTCTTTCTCTTTCTTTCTTTCTTTTCTTTCTTTCTTTCTCTTCTTTATTTTCTTTTTTATTTCTTTCTTTCTTTTCTTTCTCTCCTTCTCTCTCTCTCATTGCAAGTAATTCACACACCTTGAGGTAATAAATTCCTGACCACATATTATCTGAGGGTATGTTTTAATTCTCTTTCTAAAATACACTTATTTTGTGCTTAACTATATTTCACGCATTTAAGTACTCTGATATTTGACAAAGATTGTCACTTGATAAATTTGTTTTCTTAATACTGTCTTTCACCCTACATGAATTTTCTAAACTTGTTTAATTATATTTATATTTCGAATGAGTCAATTTTGTGATGTGGTTAAAGGCTGGTGAACTGTGTGCCTCTTATGTGTGTGTGTGGCTAGCCGTCGTGAACGATGATGCTTTTTATGCCTGCGCGAATGGATTTATTACATGGAGCTCAGCGTGCGCGGAACTGGCCCCACCCCCTTTAGCCCTGGGACACTCTAGCCTTGGCCGGGGCAAGCCCGGACGAAGTTGGCAGAGCGAGACCCGCAGGGCTCGAACCGGCGTCCTTCCGAGAAGGAGCACGGATCCAGGGGCGGCGGCTTTACCCACACGGCCACAGCCGCCGGCTATGCCTCTTATAGCCTTTAGAAATTTAATAAACTGGTCTTTTTCCAGTCCTTATTTAATAGTGAAAAACAGTGACAGGATAAGGTGGTAATGCTTTAGAGGAATGGTAAGTTCATAGTTTTATAGTTTCTTACGAATGGCTTGTTTATAAAATATCTTTGCTCATATTTCAGTCATAGAGAGTAGATAGCCAAGTAATTTTTGGACTTCAGGACAGATAATAAAAGTGTGAATACCAAGCAGCTACTGAACCTATTTTGAAACCAGCTTTACCATTCCACTTAGTGTTCTTCATGCTTCATTGACATTTAACAAGAACAGACTGTCAAAATACTGTATGAGATGTGGTAACTCGAACTCTGAGCGTGCTGAGTTTTTCCTATGGTGAATACATTGCTCTCAGAAAATAGTACTGTTGTATTAGAGATTTTTTCTTTACTTGTTCGTAAGACTCAGAAATTCTTTAGAAATGTAAGGAGAAAAGAGAAGCAGATTTTTGTAAAGTAGAAATCCAGACTATTATTTGCTGTGGTACAAGTAGTGTAGTTCCATCATTTTTATTTATGCAACTCCTTGATTTCTGCTACTAAGCATCTGAAGTGGCTAAGTTATTCCTATAAGCACCTTAATCATACAAATTATTTGCACATCCTTAAAAATCAGCCTAAGGGTAGATCAGTGGAAACAGCCTAGTTGTATTTACAATTTGTTAGTTTGGGAGGTTTATTTGTTTCTCTGTTTTTTAAAATAATGGCATTTTATATTTTTTACTCATATGAAATTCATAATCTTTTAATATGCATTCAGTGCTATCTCAGAATTTTGAAATATTTCTATTCTCTAAATGCTGCTTCTAGTTATTTTGTCACTGTGAGCAGACCTTTGGATTAATCTCAATATTATCTAAAGATTAAATTTGAGAATATAAGATATTATATTTTTTTTTGTAAATTTAAAATATCTTTTACTCAGTATTAAAACTGCCATATAAACTTGACTGAACTCTAACATGCTTGATACTTACAATTCACAAGACCAGAGGGACCATTTTCAAGTTGCTTCAGGAGTACACTAAGATTGACTATCAAGAAAAGAAAAACTCATTTAATTTAAAAATATCTAAAAATGAGTAGAAACTTTAGCATTTATTACAGTTGAACTATTTGAAATAGGCTTACGTGTGGCATGCATTTTATTTTCAATCCACTGCTACAGTCACTGAGTTTTGTGTTGTTGCCATACTTCTATTTCCTTCTAGAAGATACACTAGATATATTTCTAAATTGATAGTAAGTTGCAAAAGCATTTTTTGCTTGTTTCCTTCTATTTGAAGGCTTTTCCTCAGCTAAAAGTGACAGGACTCTTAATATGTTTGTTTCTCCCTTGAGTGTAGAATAAGCCACTGTCATGTTTTAGGAATAGTACTCGACAATTTAGTGCTCCCACTGAAACAATGCATCACTCTCTCACCCTTCCTTGTGGGCTGGAGAGGAGAATTGGAGTCACAAAAGGTGTGGATCAGGGCTTGAGATAAGAACAATTTTTGGGGAACAGCAATGAGATAAGAAATGAACACTAATACCAGCTATACTAATAACAAAAGTGTACAAGAGAGAGGTGAGTGATTCACATGCAAAATGCTCAGAGCCAATGTTACTCAACTGCTTCCTCTACCACACTTATTTGAACAGAAGACACTCCCTTCCCCCCATTCCCAGCAATGGCATGAGGTGGTATAGAATAATTTCTGGGTACTAGCCATGCTGCCTCCTGGCTACTGCAAAAATTAACCCTTTCCTGGCTGGAACCAGAACAGCCAGTAACCCCATAAAGATGCTCAGAGACCTGGCGCACCTTTCCTATGAAGACAGGCTGAGGGAGTTGAGATTTTTCAGCCTGGAGAAAAGGAAGCTCCAGGGACAATTTTGAGCAGCCTTTCAGTGTCTAAATGGGACCTCCAAGAAAGCTGGAGTGGGACTTTTGGCAAGGGCATGTACTGATGGGACAAGCGAAAATGGTCCTAAACTGAAGTATCAGCTGAGGAAATTGACAAATATTTCTGTCATGACTTCACAGATGGGATAAGGGATTTAAAATTCTTATAATATAATTTACACTGTTGTGTTCTTTTATGAACAGCTCAGACAGTCATGAAACAGGTAACAGAGGTTCATAGGGAAAGTAGTGTTTCCTAAGATCAGATGATAAAATTAGAGGAAGAAGCAAAAAACTAAAAATAACTGCCCAACAAGTNCGACAATTTAGTGCTCCCACTGAAACAATGCATCACTCTCTCACCCTTCCTTGTGGGCTGGAGAGGAGAATTGGAGTCACAAAAGGTGTGGATCAGGGCTTGAGATAAGAACAATTTTTGGGGAACAGCAATGAGATAAGAAATGAACACTAATACCAGCTATACTAATAACAAAAGTGTACAAGAGAGAGGTGAGTGATTCACATGCAAAATGCTCAGAGCCAATGTTACTCAACTGCTTCCTCTACCACACTTATTTGAACAGAAGACACTCCCTTCCCCCCATTCCCAGCAATGGCATGAGGTGGTATAGAATAATTTCTGGGTACTAGCCATGCTGCCTCCTGGCTACTGCAAAAATTAACCCTTTCCTGGCTGGAACCAGAACAGCCAGTAACCCCATAAAGATGCTCAGAGACCTGGCGCACCTTTCCTATGAAGACAGGCTGAGGGAGTTGAGATTTTTCAGCCTGGAGAAAAGGAAGCTCCAGGGACAATTTTGAGCAGCCTTTCAGTGTCTAAATGGGACCTCCAAGAAAGCTGGAGTGGGACTTTTGGCAAGGGCATGTACTGATGGGACAAGCGAAAATGGTCCTAAACTGAAGAAGGGTAAATTTAGGTTAGACATTTGGAAGAAATTCTTCATTGTGAGGGTGGTGTGACACTGTAACAGATTTCTCAGAGAAGTTGTGAATGCCCCAGCCCTGGAAGCATTCAAGGCCAGGCTGGATGGGGCTTTGAGCAACCTGATTTAGCAAATGGTGTCCTTGCCCATGGCAGAGGGATTGGAACTAGATGACCTTCAAAGTCCCTTCCAATCTAAACCATTATGTGATTCCATGAAATAACTTATTTAAGACAAGCATACACAAAAGAAGGTTGGTGTAGAGATGAACTGATGGTCCCATGTAAAGCTTTGTCTTTCCAAGAGAGTTTATGGGACTGCATTTTAAATTGTACTTCTACATGAATAACTGAAACACTTAAAAAACTGTTTTATTAGGTGATTTCCAAGAGCTGATGTTTGTTTTAAACAGAATTTTATTTATTTTTAGTACTAATTATAATTATTCTTTACACATAGACTGCATTAGCATAGAGACACAAAAAACATACACTTATTATACCACATGGAGTCAAATAGTACTGATATAAGCTTCTTTATAAAAATTATATTCACTCTAGAATTATCCGCAGCACCTAAACATAATTATTCTACTAACAGCAACACAGAAAGGAAGATGAAGTATCTGTAGTGGTCATTTTTCAGTGTTGGAAGAACTCAGCAAAGATGCTACTTTACTTTTTAATGTTGACAAATGACACATAAAAGCCATAAAGTAGAGCTAGTTCAAATCATAACCTGTACCGATACAGGAGAAGGAAGTACTGTTCTTTAAGGTATTTACTGGCTTTTTCTTTTGTTGGTCTTATTTTTTCCTGGCTAAGACCATATTTATTTGCTCCATGTTACACAATGTGTATTTTCATGCAGATTTGAAAAGGAAGTGGTTCTAGAAGAATGAAGGTTCCTTAGAGTTACAGATCTGTATTGATTTCAAGAAATCAAGAGGATATGCAGCAGAAACTAAGCTGACAAAATACTCCATTTCATTCTACTCCAGAACAAAAACTGATCTGCAATGCAAATTATGGCTAAAACATATAGCTTTCAATATCAGTATTGCTTTTTACATAATTTGCATAAATGTAAAAGCAAGAGATTCTGAATTCTTTCTTTGGAATAATCCTCACTATAGCAGATTTTTTTCCCATCCTCTATTATCCTGTGTTGTCTTCTGAAAAGTATACTTGGTATTTCTGATTACCTACCACTTACAAATACTATCTAAGTTCAGGTGATAACTATAATTTGTGTAAAAGCCATAAATTTAAAGCTAATAGGAAAAAGTCCTCTAACTTGAGGCTGATTTCTTACCATATCAGTAATTTTAAAGTAGTCCAAGATGATTCAAGAATTAGGTGTAGTTCCTTGCTACACCAAATATTGATCACTGAGCTCCCTGATGACAGGCTTTTAATTATTTACTTTCTTTCCTTGCTTAAAGAAAGCAAATATTCCTCATTCATTTTTCAGAAAAGTGTATCTTTTATTGGAGTACTTGGCTGATCTAAGCATGTAATATAGCCTAAGTATCAGCTGAGGAAATTGACAAATATTTCTGTCATGACTTCACAGATGGGATAAGGGATTTAAAATTCTTATAATATAATTTACACTGTTGTGTTCTTTTATGAACAGCTCAGACAGTCATGAAACAGGTAACAGAGGTTCATAGGGAAAGTAGTGTTTCCTAAGATCAGATGATAAAATTAGAGGAAGAAGCAAAAAACTAAAAATAACTGCCCAACAAGTTTAAGAAGGGTTTCTATACTCAGAACATCTGTATGAACAACAGTTATAGCCTAATAAAAGATACAACTTACTTTACTTACTTGGCTTACTTTAAATAAGCATTTAATTTATCATCTAGGAATTGTAACAAATTTCCAACAGTTTTGTTACTTACTAACCTAAGAAATGACAAGATAATAGGTGGATATACTGTTTCATTAAGAACGCAAGCATATGAAAATACACAGACTTTGCTACTGTTCATTATTGCTCGAAAAGGACTTGATTTTATCTGTTTCTGGAACTGGTTGAATTTTTATCTCAGAAATACCTGAGATAGTTTTGATGAGTTTTTCAAAATAAAAATCAGCTTTAGTTTTCATCTGGGATCAAAAGGAGTAAGATTAAAGAAAGATTGATGAAAAAAAAAACCCATGAATCGACAAAATATGTGTCAACTTCTTAAAAAAGTAAATGCAAAATAATGATTTAGTAATGCCAGAATACCTCTACAGAGCATAATTTGTAGCTTGGTCAAGAGAGGGATGGAGAGGGAGAAGAGAGAAGATAGAACTTTGAAAAGGAAAACACTAAAGTTTCATAGCTGTTTTGGTCATGATTCCTTAGAGCTTCAGAAGAAGGATCTCTGGTGACACAATGTGAAGGTGATGAGCATAGACATGTCCTTAGCAAATAATTCTAGGCTAGTAGCTGATTTTTGTCTGATATGGTGTTATTTCCAGTGGAGGATTATAACTCATCACTAGTGCAAGGAAAAAAGCCAGTAGATCTTTATCTATCTCCCTTGAGACAATTTCTATCAGAAACACCAATGTGTTTCAAATTTCATGTGGCAATTGTGAATTCCAATTCAGGCATCTGAGTCAGCAAAAGAGGTTCTTTGTGCAGTTTTCATACTTACCACTTTGTGGAAGGCAAAACACACTCTGTCTTAAATACCTTGATATAGACAGGTCATCTTTTTCTGAAGTGAATGTATTTTTTCCTTGACAAATGGAAATTCTGTTTTCATCCCTAGATATTACACACAGAATCTTGTTATGGGAAAAACAAAACGGTCTTATGTAAAACCAAGAAATTGCAGTAAAACTGAAATCTTCAGTCTAAGCAAAGTGTATAGCATATATTAAATTGCTACAGAAAAGGGTAGAAAATATGAAGTTGAGTATACCACCATTACAGAAAAAAGTCTGTTAGACACCAGATCAGTTATTTATGGGATCAGAATCACCGTGTGTCTGTGTGCATGTGTGTGGAGAGGGAAGGTTTAGGTTGAACCTCATGGAGCTGGGATGACATCATGTCCCTCATGTCAGGGCACTAGACCCCACTTAGGGAAGCCTTAGAGTGGCTGTCAGTCATAAACAGCCTGGGAAAAGTATAACACCCCACAGCTCCTGAAGCCCCTGACCCAGCTCAGATTGGCAGGAACAGTGAGAACATGGACCCTCACCCTGGTCTTGGAACCCAGATCAGTCAGTGGGTCAGATGCCCTGCCTGGGGATTTGGCTGTAGAGATCAGAGCAGATAAACCCAGAGGCACAGGGGTGTCACATCGTGGCCCTGCCATACGGATGTATGAGAGCTGGTCTGCCACAAAGTTTTGGTGGTAGCTATCTCTTCCTTTTTTTCCTTCTCTCTCTTCTTGTTCCATTTCTTTTTCTTTGCTCCTTTCTTGATGCTTTGGGTGGCTTGGAGCTGGAGTGATTGGATTTTGACTTAAGTGTTGTGGATTAAATAAATATTGACTTGGGTGTTGTGGATTAATACATGCTGAGCTGGTATTGTGGTGAAACATTTTGTCTAGCTTGTCTAGTGTCTGTTTTGAACCTTTGTCAAGTTGCTTTATTTTGTCCCCTAAATTAATAAAGAAACCTCTTGGGAAGAAATCTGTAGCTTGTTGTCTTGACATTATCTCCAGGTATTAGAGAACCATATATATATATATATATACATATATATATACATATAAAGAAAACTCCTAGCTGAACCTGGGAGCCCGCAACTCCAGGGCTGGAGTGTTGCAAAGTCTCAGTATTTATACAACAAAAATTGTTGTGCCCATACATCCAGTTTCTACTTCTTTTTCATTGTTCTGCTGCCCACTGATCTAGTGGAAGGTGTCTCTTCCCATGGCAGCGGTGTTGGAACTAGATGGTCTTTGAGGTCCCTTCAGCTCAAACCCTTCCAGCTGTGATCTTAAAGGTTATAGTTTCTGTCTGATGGGGTGGGGTAGGTCAATTCATCAAAATCCTACATACTCCCTAAAAGGTGTTAAACAATAATTGTTTCTTTCTTCTCCTCCTAGAAAGGGATTTAGGAGAATTTTTACATTGTTGCTAAAAACACCTTTGCATCTTTCTCTTTCTTCATTGGTACATGACGTATGGAATATTTTATGTATGTTAAATTCTTTATTTTGTTCTTGAAGGTACCTATAAAAACACTTTTGTCCAGCTCTGGGTCTACATTTCTTTAACAGGGAGAAGTTGCTTATATACATGGAACTTTCAGTGCCAGGCCTGTGATCCCCTGTACCACATCCTGTGTCTCTGCTTCTCAGGACCTCTGCTGTTGTGCTGGGACTGGAAGTATCTGCACTACATTACTAGATGTAAATATCTTACTCTGCAAAGAATAACAAGTTATTACTACTATCTATATCTTGTGGAACAGTACAAAACAAAACAAATTAGGTGTTGCATAGCATGATTATAATTAGAAAATTAGTTATACTTAGAATAATTACTGTTACAGACAAGAGAAGTAAAACCAAAAATTGCTGGCATTTCAAGACAGTTTCAGGCAAAATAAACCTGACAAGTAATTAAGCTGAGGCCTTACAAACATATAATGCCTGTTACCTCTTGCAAGTAATGACAATATTGTATTTTTTTTTAATAGGGTGTTCTTATTTGTTCTAAAGTTTACAAGATTCTTGTTTGTCCTTTCATACTTGCTTATGAAATAAATAATAATAAGAATAAATACTTAAGATGATTATGTATACAATGAGGGTTTGGGTTGATTTTGATTTTATGATAAAAAATAGTATATTTCTTCACTAAAACTCCTTTTTCTCTGTTTCAGAGTAAGTCAGAACATATATCTATTTTCGTTTCTGTCCATCAGAAGTATTGTTGATAAAAGATACAGTTTCACTTAAAACAATGTCTTTGGGCTTGGTTTGTTGTATAGATTGCATTTAGATGAGGGGAATGGTTCAGTCACTTTTAGATTTTGAGAAAATACAATTTGAAAGTATTTGAAAAAATAATTTCTGTTATTCTTTTTACCATGTATGTGCCAGTGCTTTGCAGATTAAGACACTGAAGTAGTAACCTTTTCTCTTTGGTTCCTTAAAATGGTTCAAAAAATTTGCAAAGTTGTGAATTATGCTTGAATTTTTTGTATGTTGTGTTTAATAATACATGGTAATAATGTGCTTCAAAATGCATAGATTGCAGCAAACATAAACTTTGAAGAGACCTAGTGATACTGTATGCTATTTTTACATTCATAAACAACTTATTTCTTCAAGATCTTATGTATCCATACTTTCAATTATGAAAAAGGAACTTTGTACATACAGCAGATATGATATTATTACAAACAGGCATTTAAATATACTACTGCATATTCAATTTCCTTGTTAACAGAGCTTTTACACACCCAGCTGCAGAAATACAAGAAAACCCAGTGTATGAACTCCTACACTTCAGAAACAAATTATCCTAAGAAGGGGAAGAGATGATTTGGCATTATCTTCCAATTCATAATTGCATTAAAATCTACCATTCTGGTTCCTTGCCTCCTTCAGGCATATGTAAGAGGTTATTAAATCAGAAATAAATATTTTAAGAAAGACCTTCCTCATTTGGATTAGTTTTGCTATCAAACAAGCCACTGTATTTTGAGAAGTATATTATTCTGAGTAATGATAATCTAAATTTACTTGGGTAACAGAAATAGTATTCTGCCCTTTTCTGTTGATGTTATGGTGGAGAACAGGATAAATGCTTGAAAACGTAATGGACAATTTTAATGGCAATTGACAATCACATACTGTATCAAACATATAGAAGGGACCATTCAACAGTAATCCAAAATGCTGAGTCATTAAAAGAAATTTGTGAAATATTCTGCTTTCAAGAGGTTTTGAAACAGGCAAATATTGGATCTGTTGCCATTCCTGGGCTCATGAAACTGACAGAACTTTTTAACTATCATAGCTTTAGATACATTCAAATGCAATATTTTATAGCACTACATGTGAATAGAACCACAGTGTATTGAAATGGTAAATTCTCCATCTGACACAGATCTCAAAAAGTGATTTCTATCCAAGGGCAGAAATTCAACCTTAAAACTCATAGGCACATATATACGTCTTTGAATTTTTTCAAATTTCATATTTTGTTCTAACCTGCTCCAAAATCTAGAGACACTTTTGAAATATATTAATGTTATTAAAAAAAAAAATAAATAAATCAAGGTTTCATTAGCTAAGTTTTGATTTTGAAATATCTGTTTAAAAACTTATATCAGCATTTTCATCTTTAAAATATTTTAAATTTTTTATTCATCCTGAAGCTCCACTGGTATTCAATTTAGTCATTGGTGAAAAGGCAGAGAACTCCTGGATTTGCTTAAGGAAAATTTATTTCAACATAGGGTATTTAGTTTATAAGGTGGTTTATAATGGATGAAAAATTTCTATGTTGTCCCTTAAAAAGGAGAGAAGCAAGCATATGGTTGTACTCATGTATGTTTAATCAATGTAGAATTCTACAAACCTGCATGGGAAATAATTTTATAATAATGAAAATTTTATAATAATGAAAAGGCTTCACAGAACTCAATCATTAATTTTGCAATTTAAATGTGCTGTTTTTTTCTTCTTGATTACAATAAAAATTGTATATTTCCATCTTGCACAGCTCCAGTTGCAGACTTCTCATGACTATGACTTTTGGTCTTTAGTCTGCAATACAAATACAATTGGTAATCTGGGAAAGAATAATCCCAAAAATACAAAATAATATATACAAAATAATCCCTTCCTACCACTACTCTAGAGTTCAGCCTGAATAATTGAAAATAGCATACACATGCTTCATTGTCAATTTTTTTTATATGCCTTTAGTAAACCTCAACTTCTGAAGAACTGGTATTTACTGAAAAGAATAAGATTCTACATAAAGTTTCCATTTTGTCTGGATTCACACATTTCAAAGGAATTAAATGAAGTTGGCTTCTTTAACTTTTCTGCACGTTTTGCACTTGGGCCACATCTCAGAACTTGTCACGAACAACATAAGGAGAGAGTAACTTGGCTGAATTTTTTTCTAACTCATACTTTTTGCGAAAATAAAAGCTGTTGACAGAAAATCTAATTCCATTTATTTTTCAAATGCACGAGTTATTCTGATAGTTAAAGAAATTTAACCCAAGTATTATGACAGAGATGGACAATCAGTAAATTAATCTTTAAAATCTCATTGAGGAGACAGTTCCAGCCTTTCATGCTGTCCTTTTCTGCATTTGCCATCTCTCTGCAAGTTAGATTGCAACAGAATTAAAACCGGTGACTTCTATTATTTTTTTCCTGTGTAATAATATTTAATTTTATATGCTTTAGTTTTATTAAATTTTCAAAGTTTATTTCAAGTCAGCGTTTCCTATTGTTTCAGCTACAACATTTCCCTGGAGCCTTCTTGTCTTCAGGCTGAACAATCTCAACTTTTTCTGTCCTTATAGGAGACATGTTCCATCCCTTTGATAATTTTTGTGGCCTTTCTCTGGACCCTCTCCAACAGCTCTGTGTCTCTCCTGTGCTGTTGTAATAAATCCAGTTATGCTATTCTATGCAACCTGAATATCATTTCAGTTTGACAGTTAGTAAGTTGGCTCAGGTTAAGCTGATCAGAGAACAAAGTCCAATGATACAGACAGTTGATGCATTCCAAACTCAAATGTTACAGATGGTTTTGAAATGCAGAGAAATCCTCTATCCCTTTTAAAATTGTGCTGTGGGGAATAAAAATTAAAAAAAAAAAAAAAGAGAGAGAGAGAATTGCTGGAAATTAAGACAGAACAGAGTCAGTGTCCAGATAAGGCAATTTTTGTGACACTGTATCTAGGTCATAGCTGCAGATCTTTTAATTCAAAAATATTTAATAGAAATGCAGGAAAATTATTTGAAGAACTGTAATTGGAAAACTCCCTCTAGGTTCAACATCTCAATCAGCTCACTGCATTCTTGTTCTGGATTTATCTTGCTCTCCTGTCCTCTCCTTAGTTAGTAAGTCTTGACTGTCTTCTATGCAATTGCATAGCTTCGATAGTGGAAAAAAAAATTGATAGACTAGATAAGGAAAGTGTGATAATTAAGGCAGAGAAATAGCTAGATGGGTAAGAAAGGTGCATTTAAAACACCACAGGCTGAGAACAACTTTGCAATTGTGTTTCTGCCATATTCTTTGAATATTCTAATGACTAGACAGTTATCTAGTGACTGAAACATCACCTTTACACAGAAATTTTAAAAGACAATTCTAACAATCTCTAAGCGGTATTAGCCTGTGGGTACTTCTCAAACAATTTCTCAGTACTTCTAGAGATGCTGGGAAGTTTGGGAATGGACTCTCTCAAAAACAAAACAGCCTCTAACCATACTTTTAGATTGCTCAAAACTACTAGACTTTGCTGCAATTTATGTCCTGTACAGATTACATAAGACTTTCTTCTGAAGCACTCATTCTACTTGCAATCTTACTAAAAGCTGATAGCCCTTCATCTGACTTTGTTGACACCTAGAATTTGTGTACATGGGCAAGAGTGAACAGAACTGACTGTAACCATCCAGTTTGGCCTTGAAAACTGCACAATCACAAGTGTTTTGGGCTTTGTTCATGAACATATAACAAGGATTTTCTGTTACATTATTCACCTACAGAAGCCCTGTCAGTTTCTTAAATCATACAGGTAGTTCCCCCTCCCTCCCTTACCCCTTAAATGACATTCCTAGAATTGCAGAAGGAAGAAAGACTATTTAAAACTCAAAATAATTCTCGGCCCCAGTGTTTTTCAAGCTATAATAATAGGCTGTCTTAATTTTTATTTTTTTTCATAATTGAAAACAAAATGAAGGGGTTAATAAAATCTATTCAAAATGTCAATTTATTTTTTAATGTAAAACATCTTGAAGGAAGATGTAACATATAGATCTGAACGATAAGGCTATTATTAAAAAAAAGATTCTTACACTTAAGAGAACACTATATTCTCTACTTAGAAGCTGTGCATAAGACTGTGGTTCCATGAGGAAATGATATTTTTAGCATACCAATAAGACTACAAAAATAAAATTGAAATTCCTAAATTTTGAGTAAAGAGAAAAAGTAATATGGGGGAACACAACCAGCATGGCTTTAAGCTTTAAGCTCAGATGATGATGAAAACTGACTGTGTTTACCTACCCAATTTTCTTGCAGTCTTGGCCTCATTTCAGTATCCCAAAAGCCATTTCATACAGTCTAAATAATGTATTTTAAGGAGCCATCTATACATTTGAACTCTCAGTTTATGTCCTTTCTATGCAAATATACATATCATATGTGGTTATGTATAAATGTACCCCAATAAACTGGACCTTTGGTCATTGCTAGTACAACGGATTTCCTTGGCCTGAAGTGGTTTAATTTGTCTAAACAGCAGGCTGTGGGCCTGCTGAGCACTGCTTCATCTATTCCAGCTGAAACACTGTCAGTGTTACTTATGGTAAAGATGTAACTTAACAAAGCAGTCATTAAATAACACACAACTTTTCTTTATATTATTGTGGCATTGCAAACTGTAGCTGAGAACCAATGCAAAGGAGACAGACTGTGATCTAAGATAATCTAAAATAATAAAAAATTAATTCCAGTCCTGGAGAGGTAGGAAGGCCCACCATGAACATCATGCTTCTCTGCCGATCGCACTGATGACTCTTGTAGTCAACTTACTCACCGTGTCATGGGAAGACTGGCACCACTGACTTCAAGACACAAACCCACAGTGGTTAGACAGCATAATACCATGAGAAAGGGACAGATGCTAGAAAATTTTCTTACATGACAGCCTGAAAGGTGCTATTAATGCACCTCCTCTGTGTTATATTGGATCCCAAGTGAAAGTATTACCTTAGCTGGACTAGAGACAAATGTGAATTGTTCTGTTTAGATCCTTAAGGTTTTAATGAAGCAGAAAACTTTAATTTCCATTTATATTATTATTTTCTGTCCTAAGTAATATTTTATGTATGTATGTGTGTGTTTATAGATATGTATGTGTATACATCATTATAATATTTATCCATCTCATCTTTCTTTAAGCATTTGCTGAAACCCTTGGTTTACCTTTAAATATAATGTTAGAAACTCAACCTCTTCCCTATTGTTCCACCTCTACCACACCCTTCATCCATCATAATTTTTAATCTATTTCATCCACTTTCACAAATCCTTCCACAGCAGGTGTTCATAAATCTGTTTGCTCCCAGGATATATTCTTACACCCTAAGCTTATTAACTCATAGTCCCTACTTCCTAAATTTATGAGCTAACAGATTTTCCTTCCCTCCCACAAATCCATTTGCTTCAGCAATACATATGTTTTTTTCTCCCGTGGTGAGATAGAAATTCCCAGTTTCAGAGAGATAATCTCCTAAATGTCTCTTAGGGAGCTATAAAGAAGGAAAGAAAACCAGTTTACTTCCACAGTTGTGGATAACAAGAATGGGAAATAATAATGAAGCAGATCTTGTATTACTTGGAATTTAAGTTACTTGATTAGCAAGGTTTGGAACATAGTGGGAAAATATTCTAACGCGTTTCAAAACTATCCTGGCCTATCAATAACAACAAAGCATACTTCCTCTTGCTTATGCAAAAGCTGCCCACAGCTTCTAAGTAGGATGTGTGTGTCAGGGAAGGAGTTGGGAGTGGTCTTAATCTCTGATAAATAAACTGATGATTGCAGGGGTGGCTCAGGCAACACCTTGGAGAACAGTGTCAAGATAGTTGAAATGAGAGTTTTCTTCTAAAGGTGGGAGTTTTTCAATGTGTTTTAAAGAATCAGATAAAAATAAGAATGCTAGTTCTCCAGCCGGGGTTGGAGGGGGGGTCAGGGTAGGGAGAACAAAAAACAAAAACCCAAAGAGAACAGAAATTGGTTTGAAATCATGTAAGGATTTATGAATTTGGATTCATGTGACACCATATGTTCTTGATTATCCCAGTAAATCTTGGTTTCGGACATAACAGATCAGAAGCCATAGCTTGCAATATACATAATGTTTGTGACATTATTGGACACGTGAAATGATATTTGAATAAAAGGGGAAACATAGGAAAATACAAAGCTGAAACTGATTAATCAGTCTACTCCCACCATCAAAGAGAAGTGTGTGATGATTCTTTAATCACATTTACTTTGTACTGTAACTGAAGGAGAGACCTTTTTACAGGCATTTTTAATATAAAGAGGAATGACAGTAAAGGAGAGAGAATGGAAGAGCAGAGACAGTGATTTGTATTGCAGTATGCAGTCTCTGTGTGCTATGAAGCAAGTTATTTTAGTTTCTTCCTTGTTTCAGAATGTAGGCCTATTAGATGCTAAAAATGGTAAGATTACCCTTTAAAAAATCATTCATTATATGGTATCAAGTCTTGTAAGGGAATCTAGGAAGAAAGAAGTGCACATTTCAATATAAATGAGGTCCTATATTCTGATACTTATAAAAAAAACTGCAGACAAATCTAGTTTTAATGAGCTCCTATACTGTATAAGGAGAGGAAAGCAGACATATATTTTTGAAATTAACTGTTGAACAGTACATCTAACCAATGAGAGGGAGCAAAGAAAAGACAGATTCATTACCTAAAATGATTTCTGCAAAAGGTGAAAGCATAAGGCATATTAAAAAAAGATTCATCTTGTTCCCGTCTTTACTGTTTTCGTTTACGAAAGTTCAAATGTTCATTACAGATGCACAGCACTGCTGAGTATGATAAATAATAAAGATCATACAATTGTCTTTTATACCCATTATTATTCATTTGTTTTACAAAGAAAACCAGAAGATATAATTAAGCATTTGGCCTTAATGGAACTGAGAGCTCTACTATATGATGACAGACAGCAGGCAAAAAGAAAAGTGTAAGGAAGGAAAGGAGTGCAAGGTAAAAGTAAAGTAATTCTAACTGGAATGCAATCGTACAAACAATATAAATTTTATTCAATTAAAAGTATTTAGGATTTCAAAATATATTATGTCTGACTTACAACAAGATTATAAAAGACCATTGGTTTCCTTCTCTGGCTAAAACATCTTTGGTACTTTTTGAATATTTCAGTTGAAAATTATAAAAATCTGCATTACAATGAATATTTGGATGGCTATTTCAAGGTGAGATAATTTAACTCTTTCATTTTAAAGCCACAAATATTAGATGTATTTTTCTGTCATTAGGTTTGTTGTCTTCCAAAACTTCAACAATAGCAAAATTGACACAGTGCTGTGAATCATTTGGATTTTATGAGAGTTTCATTTTCCAGAGGAAAATGATTCTGACAGCATTTTTCAATCCACTTCTGTGAGCAAGTATTTTCTAGAAGCATTATTTTGAAAAATTTGAAGAAATATTTTGACAATTCACCTCACCAATGGAACCATAACTCATCATCATGGCT
>VXBX01004998.1:0-34525 GCA_013400415.1 Scytalopus superciliaris
AGGGGGTGTCTGTGGAGAAGGATAGGACTATGTAAAGCTGTTATATACACAGAACTGGAGTCACATGAAATGTTCCTCAGGAGTTTGTACTGGGACTAGACCGATTTCCATCACTGGATACCTGATGGGATCCTTGGAAACACAAGGTCAGATTGGATGGGGCTCTGAGCAACCTGATCTAGTTGAAGATGTCCCTGCTTATTGCAAGAAAGGTGGACTAGATGACTTCTGAAGGTCCTTTCCAACCCAAATTATTCTATGATTCCACAGCTCTATGAAATACTGTCTTTCAAGTTTGTCATAATTAATCTGGATAGGAAGTCAAAACAGAACTCTGCCCTGAGTAGTGTTTCTGAGCGATCTTTTAGTATCTTAAAAACAAAATCTGTTTGAAGAATAAAGGGAGAAATCTGATTATCACCCTAGAGGCCAGACAGGTCAGTGGAAGTCTAAGCCATTCAAGAGTTCTCTCACTTACTATATGATAAGAAAAAATGTTATGTAATTAAAATAATTACTTATATCATACCTGTTCAAACAGTTAAGTGGCACCAGCAGAGTCACTGAATGACAGATATCCAGTATTTCTGGTGTTGACAGATTTTCACAAAATGTCATTCATCAGTCTTGGCATAATTATTCCTATTGAAATAGGAGCCACACATGTTAATACAACATGTACATGGCATATAAGGTTTAATCAAAATAATACTATTTTTTGATTTTTGATTGACAAGCTCTTTTTGCTGCTCCCTTAAATCAGCTATGACATGACTAGCACACACACTTCTGATCAATGTATCAGTACATTTCAGGGTTGTTCTATCCACAGAAATGGGTAAAAATATTGTTTATAATGCAGGTCCATTAAACCCCTGCATAACAGATCATGGTGCTGTGTCCCAGCCATGTGGACCCTCCCTGCAAAGAAAGGATGACCTCTGAATCTCTTCAGCAGATATTGCAACACTTATTAATTTATATTTTGGAATGAGAAGGCTCTTCTCCAAGCAGGGCTATTGACAGAGATGGGTTTGTCTGGATGTACTTATAAGCAGAATACAGAACATTCTGGAGACCTAGGCTGTTGGAAACAGTGATATCAGCTGCTTTCAAATATTGAAAGATAAGTAGAAAATCAACATACTCATTTTGGAAGAAAGTTTTTAATATAATTTCAAACCTAGAAAATCAATACTGATTATTTGGTTATTAAAAATAATAACGAACAGATTTATGCTCATAAACATTTCTCACAAGTGGACCACATTTATGTGGAGGCAATATGTGGTTTGAAGAGTTTTGTTGCTCTGAGCATGAGTTGTGAGCTGATATAAATAAAAGTAAAGAAGAATGATGTTGAAACTTTGAGGATGGCTATGAAAACTGGTCAGCCAAAAACCAGCTTTGTAATATTGGCATTCAAGAATTACTCTTCACAGCACCGGACTTCTTTTTCTGAGCACATACAAATCATTCATTCATGTACAAAATTCAGGAAATGCTGAAGCTCACCATTTGGAAATATACCTTGACATTCACTCTCATCATCACAAAGGCGTATTGAGTACTAAAGGCAGTTTAAAACATACATAGAAGATGAAAAGTACTGAGAAAATTAAAGCACTTCTTTGTACATGACATTTTCAATACAAATTCTGCCATTGCCACAATATCTGACGAGCACTTTGCAGTCATACTGTCTCCGTGGTGCTGATATTCTTGTAGTACACAGCATTGTTGTGTGTGCAGGAAACCTCAATTATCTTGTGGCACTTGGTCAGAGATAAACTCTGCAAAAGCCATCCTCTTGTTTACAGAGTGATGTATATCACTGCAAAAGGGAGTGTGACCATCACCTGCCAACTGTGTTGATAAAACATGAAGCAGGCATGCAGCAAGGATTCAACTTTTGATCATAACTTTAGCCTTTCCAAAACAATGTTTCACATTATTGTACACATCACAGAGGAACAGACAATTATGCAAGATGCTTCACAGAATTTATTTTTTCCTCGGGAAATGTATGCATGTGAGACAGCATGAGGGACAGAAATGACAATCCCACTGCAGCGAAGGGACAACAGCAAGTTGGGCTTCTTTCAATGCTTGAGAGTCCTTGCAGCAAAACCCCCAAAGCAACAACTACGGGGAAAGATGAAAGCCAGCACAACCAACACTGTCAGTGTTAATAAGGAAAGAGTATCAATGCGAACTCTCTGTTGGCCACATGAGTAGGACAATGAAGCTCAATCTGCTGAATGTTCCAAAAATGAAATGACAAATTAAGCATCACCTAACACTTCTAAGAGTATGACAACAGCTTTTGTGTTTCCTGCCGAGAATCATATATTATTGTGGAACACATGCAAATACACATTGTATATCCCAGAGTCATTCTTCACCCACAAAAATGCACCCATCCAAAGTCTGGCAGGCATAAAGAAGGTTTAAAAATTACCAGCAGACATAGATATTAAATAAAATACACAGTGGATATTGTTTCTATGGACTACCTTCACATATCAGTTGATGGAACAATATTAAAAAACATATATACAGATGTCCTACAGATGAGAATGACAATTAATTTTTACTAGTGATCTGTGCTGCTTCACCTATTAAATAGAATCAAGAGGTATATTGCATTACTACCAAAAGCAAGATCAGAGAAAAGAATATATGTCCCACTTACTGAGACAAACTGTGATGTTTCATGAAAGAGAATGTTTCTGAGAAAACCTCATTACACGTAGTGAACCAACTGGTACTACACCTTAACCAAATATCACAGATATTTTAACAGTACTAAATGATGACATCTGTATTGTGGGAAAGTGAATTCTATAATGTATGCCTTCCAGTACTCTGCCAACTAAAGCAGCAGATGTAGGGTACTGGAAGAACTAAAGACCATTCAAGAAGCTGCATAAAATTTCACTTGCTGCACATTCTGAATCACAAATAATTTGTTTTGTCTTTGGAGGAGCACAGCTAATCACATCAGCAGTTATATTTTGCAAATGTGTTCTTGGTCAGCTTTCCTTGAACAGACAACAGGGCAACCACCATACTTACAAGTGCAAGAATGATGCTGAATAAAAAGCTGATATGCAGACCTTAGCAAAGGTACGGTTATCTAATCTCCAAAACAGGTCAGTAATTTGTCACATCAGCCCTTTTATGAACCATCAACCTCATTATCGCAGTTCACTGCACAAACTGCCCTTGGGAGTCCAATACTAATAGTGTGCAGAGAGAGGTAAGACACACAGTCCAAACTATCTCATTATAGATCCACTTTAAAGAAACACATATTAAGGTGAAACAAGCATTACATTTAGAAAAACAAAAATCAATACAAGGAACCCAAAAGCTAAATGTGTTTTTTCAAGTAATACCATCAAAATGAAGTCTAAGAAGCAGCCCAGGAAACCATTCATGTGACAAGTATCATTGATTTAGCTGTTAGTGAGCCTGTATGAATAGCATCATTATGCACTCACCATTATTGGTAAAGGCACAGCATGAAAGAAGAACTGCATATTTGAAGAGGAACATGCTTTAAAACAAAAGATATGAAGGACTGTCAATTTTGCATGTATGTGTCTGCATTATTCTCCATGTGTAAGTCACAGCAGTGCCTAGGCCCCAAGCCTTTAAGTTGCTGGGTACTCTGGGGAGCTCTTACTGATTTTATTGAATTTATGGGGAGCTGAGCATATTTAGTGCCTTCTTGACATTATTGATATAAATTTCCCTGTATGAAGCTTTGAAAATATGTGGCACAGTAAAGCAGAGATGAAGTTTAGTCATGGAATTTCGTCAACAGCATTAAATATTCTAAATAGACACCACACCTCTATTTGTTTGTTTCTTTGTTTGTTTGTTTATTTTATGTAGCCACTGGCAAATAAGAGGATCATCAGTCTTTCTCTTAAGGATGAAGCTAATAAAGTGAGAGAATAATGGCAATTACAAAATGCTTTGTTCTGTTTAATATTGCTGGAATAGATCACCCCCAAACCTCTAATGCTTTATCTACGTTAAACCCACTTGATTTTCTACTCTTAAATTTCATCTTGGCCCTCCTATCCTCTTTGTGACACTACTGTAGTATTCAGTAGGAAAAAGGTAATGCTTTAAGCATCTGAAATAGCATTTTGAGTATTTCATACAGACACAAATTTTGTATCAATTTTACATCATCAGTTTATCTCTAGATCTGAAAACAACTTATCCATGAAAAGAAAAAAAATAAAACTGTTAAGACATCAGAAGCAGTGAAAGCAGATTTGTTGCTCATTTCTCCGCACTTTATGGGCCATTATTTTTCTTACAATTTAAGTGGACTCAGATCAAACTTCCCTCATACACTTTTTTATTTGTTGTCATAAAACACCAGAGATCCAAAACAGCCACTGTGGAGAAATTTATTCTTGATAGTATACTGTGACTGGCTATCTTAGTGTTACTTTTCTTCAGAAAATAATGTTGAGCAAAAGGAGGTGGATGAGCAACACCTCATAGAGGGCTAGATAAAACAAATACATGTCAAATACACTTCAATAACTTAAAGGGAAGATATGGCAAAGCAGACTTACCAAGTTCTGAAAATTTAGTGTGAATAAAGATTAAGTTACACTGAGTTGCAAAAAGTTACCTTGGGGGCTGGAAAAGAATGGGAGGAGCTACATAGCAGTAGTAGGCTTTTACTTCCAAAATTTAATTCTGTTTTATAGGCTAGCTTAGCAAAAATGCAAGACAACAGCATAATTTTTAGTGAGTTCCCAGCCCGCAAGAAGATCATGCACACCCATAACTGATTTTGTCTGCATAGATATGCTGACCTAAACTGACTTCATATTCCTCAGTATACTATTTTTAGTGATGCTTTCCCCGTTTTCTACTGCCTTGGAAGTAGATCAACTGAAATTGAAATACAGTAGCTTTCAAACCTCATGGATCAAAATCATAGATGGAAAATAATTAGTTTCCTTTTTTTTTTACCAATTTGTACCAGGGTGTTTGGAACAATTGTTTCTACTGTTGCATTTTTAAAATGCCAACCAAACAACCTATTGTACAAATGGCTAGTTCTGGTCCCCTCCAACTTCTTTTCTTTTAGCACTTGTCTGACTGAGCAGTAACCAGTTCAAGGAATCACACTGGAAACTCACACAAGATAGGTTCCCAAAAACAGCTCATTGTGGGGTCAGACAAACCCTAGAGCCAGTCCAGAGTATGAGATGGAACCATGTGAATTAAAGAAGCATGTTTGGTCCCAATTTCTCATTAGACTGGCTTACTAGCTAGGTACAATCTCAGAAATCCTATTTCTTTCCACAAATGTTCCATTGTAAAATATATAAGGATTTGGATGTGAGCTCTCTAACAGTATTTGCAGAAAATGTCAGTGCCTCCTCTAAAACACTCTGGTAAACTCAACACATTAATATGAACAGCCTTGATGTTTCCTTCTCCTGTTACAAGTGTTTTTCTTATTTCACCTCCACCTTTTTTTTCTCTAGCTCTACACATCATATTTTAGAATGTGAGGGTCTAAAATGTGGTATATATATATTTTACTACTTGGATCAGCAGTTTAATTATCAACATATAATCTGACAAACATTCAATACTACAGACAATCACACCTCATATACACAGAGAGTTATTATCTACCTTTGAGCTTAGCTTGTGAAAAGTCTGTTTTCTTCCCATAGGGAGCTGGCAAGAGGAGAGGATGTCTTCTACTGTCTGCGTAGACCCCGAATAAATGTGCCCATTTGCTTTTCTTTAGTTGCCCAAAACTAATGAAAACAGTGTCTCACTTTGGTATACTGACTCTTATCCCTGATGCAGAAGAATAGAGGTGAACAAAAAACCGTGACCAAATCTTGGCGAACATAATGAATTGACGGCACTGAAATGCACTGTGAACTCCTCTCGTATTTTTGTGATACTTCATGTAAAAATACCTCATCCAAATGAATAGGAAAACACATCTACTTTCTCCAACATTTCAAATCTTACATGAAGAATATCTCAAGCTGCACAAGGAAAAACCTGAAACAACAGGGAAATGTGTGATGTCAGCTACAAAGCTATCTCAGATACGATTGTATGAAGGGCTTTTTTTGAAAGTAGTTATTCTCAAGTAGTGTAAGGACTTCTCCCTCCTCCTTGCCACCCTCTCCAGCACACAAAGCACATGTAGAAGTAATTTTTAAGTTTTCTGTTAGATACGAGTGAGACAAACCACAACACCAATAGCCTTGATTTAATTAAAGGAGAGAGATATTCTTTTAAAGCACCCTTCTACTTGAGGAACAAAAGAGTCAAAAACCAAAGTAACACGGTGGGGCTCTCAGCACTTCCAAGGAACTGTGAAAAATAGTGTTCAATGATGATGGGAGCACAGAAGGGAACAAAATCACTACCTCCTCCCCAGAGCCTGATGAACCTCTGAATCCTCTTGGTAGCGGGGCCGGTGCTTCCCCCGCAGGCTCCAGGTGGGAAGGACACGGCGTTCTGCCGGCAGGACACGGTGCCAGGTTCGGGCATTCCCAGGGCGGGGTTCCCTTCCCGGGGCTGCGAGCCCTCAGCTAGAAGGGGTTTGCCCCAGGACGGCCTCGGGAAGAGGTGTGTGTGTATTGCTTGATAGAGAGCGAGCCGGCCAAGCGCCCTGCGTGCTTGGAAGGGCAAGAGACAGAGGGGAAGAAACAAACTTTTCACCTGTCTCCTTGCTGACCGTGCTCAAGGCATGTGTTTGAGGACTTTCCCCTGTGTTCCCAGCAAAACCCAACCTAGGAGTCTTTTGGATTCGAGCAGGGCAAGAAGGTGGGAGGGCTGGGAGCAGGGGCAGAGAGGGGCAGGTAGCTCGGGTGACATCAGACTAGGCTGGAGTGGCGCCCTCGCAGTGCGTGGCAGGGGCAGCGCGGGTGTGATCCCACTTGGGGGCTGTGCCGGGGCTCTTCGTCCTTCGTTCCCCCTCACACAGCCCCTGCCACGGTACCAGAGGGGTTTATGGCTCCTCCGGCTGAGAAGGTACCGGCTTTTAGGGGAGTTCTGGTGCCTGCAGCTGTGTGCGAGCTGGCCCCTGCGGAAACAGCAGCAGCCTGAAAGATGCTCGCTGTGTTCCATCACAGAGGGTAGTGCTCAGTGGCCTCATGTGGGGACAGCCGAGGGCAGGTGGGTGGCACTTGATGTGGCCGTGCTGGGAAGCTTTAAGGGCTGAGACCTCCAGGCTCTGTCACTCACCCTCATATGTAAAGCTACTTGCCATGCCTGTGCTGATGGTACAAGTTGATTAGATTTGAAGCTAAGATTACGTAGTGGCACTTCCTCCATTTCCAGAATTATTATATATATATATTTTATTTTTTTTTTAAGGTCAGGTAATTAGATTACAGTGCATTGCCTTGTATCATTACTTTTACATATATTCCAGTATGTTTATTACATTTTTTCAGACCACTGTGCCTTTGAACTCTACTAAGCAAAATTTTTGTATTTCTGTTTCCAGTGTAGATGCAGCAATATCAAAACGGGAGCTTTGCATGCACAGGTTTTAAATAACTTTTACTCGTGTTTTGAAATAAGGAAGAGATAATGGACAACCAGAAACCCATTCCTTTGAAGGTCTTTGTATGTAAACACTGTGCTTCAATACTGCATGCAGGTTCTAATTTCCTTCCAGCTTGCAGTATGCCAGGCTAAATTTTTAAGGTTTTTTGTTTTTTTTTTTTTTTTTTTTTTTTTTTTTTTTTGGTTTTTTTTTTTTTTTTTTTTTTTTTTTTTTTTGTTTGTTTTGGTTTTTTTTTTTTAACAGTTTGATCAAATTTTTGCTCCCACTAGGTGGCATACACACTAACTGCACACCAGTGTCCTTTGGGGAGAACAAGTCATTATAAGCCAAGTGATCCTAGATTTGTGTCTTCTTTCTCCTGCACTTTCCTAATCATTCATTTCCATGTTATCTCTTTTAGTTAAAATTTAAGACTAGTACTAGGTACAGAAGGACTGCTTGTCAATGGATGTAAAAAGCCAGGCTTTTATACTAGTACTCAGCACAATTCACAGGGTACGAATACACTAAGTTATTTGCAGCAACCAAAGATTTAGCCAAAATTGTTTCCAACTCTCAATATGAAAAACGATACATGCACATGTGGATAGGTTTCTGTCTGTTTTCCACTGTGCTAATCTTGCTCTTTATTCACAGAATCCATCCCTAACTGTCCCTAATTGTTTCTGTTGTGGTATTCAGGTGTTAAAAGAAAGTTCCAAGAATGTATGTTATTTTTGTCTCCTCACTTAGGATGTGATGTTATGGATTTAAAATCTTGGAATTTTTCTTTCATCTACCAAACCTGTGCCTCAGAGGGATCACCTCCTCTCTCTTTTTCTTCAACCATGGAACCAGGAAAGAGACTGCCTGCCCCATGGGAAAAAGAGTTCCACCTGGTCCCCTCATGAACTGCTAACAATGGATCATTTGCAGTAGCTGCCTGAGGCACACCCGACTCCTCAGGCTACAAGCTGGGTGTTTGGGAACTCCTGTAAGATAAGAAAGGTTTCCTGTCTTCACATCAGTGACTCAGTGTGATAACGCCCCTCTGGAGAGCCATCAGCACCTCCACACCCAGCCTGAGGGGTCATGTCTGCTAATGGGCCATCAGGGATTCCAAAAATATGTCAGAGTGTAAATCACCCATTGTGAAACTCCCCGCCCTGGGGGAGGTACTGGGCACTCCCACCTGAGCCTNGATTTCTTAATAATCTGCAGTGCTTCCTTATTTATTACCTTTGTGTTAAATGAAGGAGTCAGTATAATAAAAATAAACAAAGAGCACAGAGTACATTATTTTTCAAAACCTTTCTTATCCTCACTGTTTCTCTTAAATTACCTTACCTACCTGTAATCCCACTGCTATGTATACTCTGACCTTGACCTCTGCATTTGGCACACCTTGCAGCTGTACTATTTTAGTGACCTAAATGATCAAACAGCTTTCTGCATGTTTGTAAAAAGTATAAATTAAAAATGAGCTTTTTTTTTTTTTTTTTCATATCCTGAAGTTTGCAGTAGAGGTGATTACTCAAAAGCCATAGTTCAGGCATAGTGTTTATAAAAAGGCAAAGAGAGGAGACACAGGTAAGTGAGAGGGATGTAAACATCTGATGTAAGTGCTGCAGTAGAGAAGAAGGATACTGCCTCCTTGGGGCAGAATACTAGTGGTGAAGTAAGTGTTTTGCATTAGTTAAGTACATAATGACAGCAAATCTACAGGTGCTGAATTGTATTTGTTTTTGGTATGGATCCTGGTCTCTCTAATCAGCATGAACCAAGAGCAGCATTATGGATGGCTGTAGACTCACACTGGCATAATACCAAGTAAGTGAAAGAAGAGCTACCTCTTCTGACAGTCGGTTTTCCAAAGACAATCCCTAACTGTCTAGGCACTGTGCTTTATGCTCTGTGTTGTCTAGGAGGGAGCAAGGATGCATCCGTGGCAGGTGCCCAGAGGGCAGAAGGTACTGAAAAGTACTGAGACTACTGAATCATCACTGCTCTTAGGGGAATTGGAGTAATGTTGGTACTTTTAGTCTGATACAGCTCAGTTTTATGCTAGCAGTTAATTTGATAAAGTAATCCTTGAGGACCTTTTCTCCACTGTAGAGAATCTTAATATATTTTGCATTTTACTATACTAGTAGCTGCATTGCCAAACTCTTGCAAGTGTGAGCCAATACCCCAAGAATAGCAGCATTGAGGGGAAGTAATTGTTTATAAATGATGAGGAAAGACTACCAGTCTACTTCTTTCAACTTCTTCCCCTCTCCAATTTCAGATGAAATGGAAGGGAAACTTGGATGATAACCAAGTAACAAGCACTGTACATGAATACTTGTAATTCAAACAGGATTTATAGCCTTCTCAGAGCATTACCATCAGCTTGAGAACCTGGAAATTTAAATTAAGATAAATATGCTGTCATTAATTTCAATCATTAATAGATGGAGGTTAAGGAATTAAAATTCCTTCTACATTCTTCTGTAAAAAGATTTTTTTTACAAGGAATATTTTTAATAGTGGCTCTTTATTGGATTCTCCGTGAGATGAAAGAAGGTTATGCTGTGAGAGTGCAAAGCACATAATCTTTGAATATCTAGCTACTTCAGGTCTGCATTAATAGTTCTTTTATATCACTTTTAAAATTCTTGGCTATATGTTTTCTCCTCTGCTCCTTTTTTTCCTCAGACGTTACTGTTTCTCTTTGAGTGTACTACATAAAACATTCTAGGGGAAAAATTTGGTTCTTTATTTGTAATGTCCAGTAACATTGTTTGGACTTCCAATGAAATTTGTGTGACTAACCTGCAGAGGGTTTTAAGCACAATGTTCATGGAGCAGTTGTTTCCTCATTTTATTCTTTTGCTCAGTGATTTAACTTGATTTCTCCCTTGGCTTTCTTCTCGCTGTTCTTATTTTCTGAAGTACTGCTTTGGTTGGATTTAGATGGAAAGGTTAAGACAAGTAAAATTTGCTGTCATTCTTTCCTTCTGCTATGAAGAAAGAGCCGCATGCAAATCCCTCAACTGGAGCCACTGGCCACATTTGACTTATGCTTACGAATTTCACAAAGAGACTATTGCATTACAGTTTCAATCTCTAGTTTCCAAATGCAGACATTGATATTACCAGAGTTAGCTCAAAGCTATCAATCATTGGAAAGCTTATTGACTGTTCAAAACAGTTCTATCAATATCTCATTTGCTGTCTGATCTAATGCACAAGCTGTGTAATGCCAATGCAATGACTCCATCTTTCAAAGGATAAGACATAATTTCTTACAAGCGTCTGTAAAAGACCTACATTTTTGTGTCTGGCCCATTGAGTTAGATGGATATGTTTGGCCTATTTTGCTGCTAGGCTGAAGAAAAATTGCTCCTACAACCTATGTTTGAAGAACATGTAATAAGAGCATTTAAAGAAATACTTACTTTGATGAAACACTACTCAAAGTTAGGCTTTTGGAATGGATTCTTGTAGTGTAGGTTAAATGGTAGGCATTGCCTTTATCAGATGGGATCCAAAGGAGCATTTAACAAAGCCTGATCTAGTTGAATGATGCCCCATGAAGATAACCCAAAATGGTGAGAAAGCTCAGTTCTAGATTCTGTCTGGCTTTGTACCCTTCTTTGTATTTGATGACTTGTCCCAGAATGGCAGCATGTGTGCAGGCTTTCTCTTTCTTTAGCTCTGGGAAGCTTTTGCAATCACTGACTGCCGGATTGTGATTTGGGTGTCAGGCCTGAGCAAATCCAAATGCTGCCCAGTCCTCTCAAGATTTCCCAGATTGGATATCTAGGAGCCAAGGACAGCAGCGTATATGTGTATTCTCTGAAGGAGATGAAGCAGAAGATAGACAGAGATGTATTTCCATCCTTTGCAATTCAATGGCCAGCACAGCTGAGCTAATGTTTAGGGGCAGGAGGGGTTAATGATTTGCTGCTGGTATAGGCCAGCAGCTAATTACTTTCTGTCTCCAACAATAGGGAAACAGGATGGAATAGCCTCTGTCTAATTTGCAGTCATTCCTGTGGAATGCTCCAGTGCAGAAACATGCTGCTCCAGGCTCTGTCTTCCTGACATTGCCTAGCCCTCAGTAAAACATGCAAACACTTGTCATGTCTTTGGGGGATAAGAAGGTTTAGCCTCTGTAGGAAGTCTATGGTGACAACAAACTTTTTGATACATCCTACCATCTGAATAAGAAGGAGGGTTCATAAGAAAGCAGATTTTCATAGCATTGTACAAGTATTCAGTATAGTTTTCTAGATATACCCAATCCCAAGGACTATGTGCCTTTGCAGAACATTGTAAGCTAATTAACTCCTCCTAAGTGCACGTATGATGTTGAAACCAGAAGATTTCTTCTGAGATTCTATTATTTTCACATTTTGATTAGGATATAAGAACAGACTGGCTAACAGGAGCTGATGTGTAATCTTAGCTGAATCTGAGATGAAGTCATGCAATGAGATGGTTTTAAGATGACTTGCTGATATACACTTTAAAGATGGCCAACAGCAGGTATTCTGAAAAGCTTCGTTTTTTCCTCACTCCCAAAGAGCAGATCAGGATACCTAATGGCAAGTGTTTCCTTCTGGATAAAAAAGCAACATTCATAAAATTTTCTTTTTATGAATTTGGATTAAAATTTCACAATTCTAAAACTCAAAAATTGCCCTGAGGAAATGGCAGTTCAGTTTTATAATTTTAAAGTGTTCCCCTTATCTGTTTTTATTACTTTTTCATGTGTTTTCTCCTTTCAGAACTAAGTATGCAAAACTAGGGTTTTCAGTAGCTTTTAATAGGGATCGTTCAAAAAAGTTTAAGAATGCTAACACATTTCCACAATTGCAAAAAACATTTTTAAGAAAAAAAACTTTTAACCCATTTGTTCTGAATCAGAACAAGCCCTTTTTGGGGGAGTGAAGGATGGAGAAAGCAAAATCATCTGACTATTCTTGGGGTTAGTCTTGCTAATGGATTTGCTGCTATGGGGAAAAATAATCAGGGCTAAACAAGAATGTCACACTTTTTTATTGTTTGTTGGATTTGGCATTTTTTTGTGTCCTATTGTTGTGTCCCCTGTCCCACCAGCCCCCCACATCCACTTGTTAATCTCAATTGCAACTTGGAATACTGTGGCTTTCTGATACCACTAAGACAGGAATGTTAACACAGTTCAGATCTGAAATATGCTGGTTTTCAGGTATTGTTGATAAAATTGAGGTTTTGCATCTGAGGATTAAATCACTAACGTGAGTGCAAAACAACCCATGTGCAGTCATGGGGTGGAAATCTGTGGTTTTGATCAGAAACACACAGGAATGCCAACCAGTAAATGGATGTTATTAAGAACCACAGACAACGAAGTGCAGAATCTCCTCAGGAGACCAAAATACACAGACCTGAAAAACTAATAAATATCTGATGTTGTTTCATAGAGAGAATACCTAGGACTAACTCCTGAAAATTATTATGATAATAACTGCATTAGAAATATGGGAGAATCTAGAAATAGTTATGGTAAATGTGAATAAATCAAAGTGAGTGTTTGAGGTGGTAAAAAGATGAATATTACCACTTCTTTATACAAAATAATGAGTATGTGATTTTTTCTCCATTTCCTCAAGTTGATAGCACAGAGTAAGACAGCCTTGGTTAAGCTGTTTATTGCAGATAGCAAAGAGTAAAATATAAGTCTTTTACTTATGTGTGTGTCTAAGTTGCAGTAAGCAGGTTGGCACCAGAGAGCTTTCATGAGTGGGTGATTTTCTAGAACCTACAAGGAAATTTTTGCTCTGTTGCGTTAGGTGCTGTGTATAGAGCACCATAAGACTGCTTTTTCAAAAAGTCTTTGTCTTTCAAAGAAAAGGAATTATAGATCTGAAAAAAAAAAAAAAAGAATTAAAATTACTTTTCTAGCACAATTTGAGATTCAGTATTACACTACTTCTGTTTGTTGACTACTTAATGGTGCTGAGAACATCAAAGTGACATTGTTTGTATGCATTACTGAACATTTTATTGTGGCTATTTTATGCAAGAAAAAATACAGAGTTGGTCATAGTTCTTGAAGACTCTCAGTGTATCATTAAAAAATATCTTTTTAGCTTGTGCATTGTACTGTAGCACAAAAACCCCACAATACCATTATAAAGAGTGCAAATTTGAGAACAAGAATGTAAAAAATGCCACACTTTGAACTTTCAGTATGTAAATAATAGAGATTAATAGCATAACCTTTCACATAATTTCCTGCAATTCATGTATTTAGAGGTATACAGGTTTGCTTCTGTTCACAAATATAATTTGCTTGTGTAAACAGACAAAGAATTATTAAGATGCTTGAATTGTGAAGTGTTATATAGAGCTCTCATAAGCTGAGGCAAGTTGTTTGTGGGAGAAGCTAGGGTGCAACATTACAGTATATACATGATACATTTGTTTTCTGTATATTCTGTTTCCACCCCTGTATCTATAAACATTATTGATGACAATGTGAACGCTCGTTTGAAAAACACCACATAACTTTCATATTAGAGTAGAGCACTACCAATTTGAGTGGGCAATAAGTATTAGGACCTCCTAAAATAAAAGACCTTTTGTCTTCATGCAAGTCTAGTCAGTTATAAAACTATAGAACAGATTACAAAAGAGTTATCACTAGTGCTTATATGCATGAGAAGCTGTTTTTGTTAAAATTGTGATAGAGATGTGTAGGAGAGACCATTCTGTATTTGTTTTTTGCATGGTGGATGAAATGTATTCTGTGTCATTTTCCTTTTCCTCCTGCATGGAAAAATCAGATATAGTCCTAAGCACTCCGTGAGCCATATAAGGAGATGGTATTTTGAATGTAGGTCAGAAGAGACAAGAAGAGCTGGGCTGCTTTGTCTAAAGTCAGTTCTGGACAGGAGGAAGTCTCTTATAAGATAGACAAAGCAAACACACTATAGATGCTGACCAACTCCACTTTATTGCTTCTGATATGAACTATTGTCGCCTTTGAGCTGGAAAATACACTATACCCCTTTCCATAGCACTGTAGAGTAAACTAGAAAGGCACAAAACTCCACCCTATGTTTGATGACTTGATGGCAGTGTATGTGAGCTGTTGATCGTCTAGACAAAAACATGTTGAAATAAACACAATAGCCATCTTTGCAAAGAGAGCCAAGATACAACATTCAATAGTCCTCTTGCAGAATATACTGATCCTCCAAAGATTTGCTGTTCAAAGTTAGCTACTGTAGGCTCTATAAACTTCCATGTAAACTGAAGTAATGAGAGGCTGAAAGAGTGTACAAGTATTGCTAGTCAGTGTACAAGCACTGCTAAATCAATAGGTAGTCTTTGGGGTTGAACTGAGCTGCTATCAGAGATGTGACAGTTGTGTCCTAAAAACATGTATCCTATTGTTAAATGCAGCAAGACTGTTCAGTTGCAATAAAATCTAAGTGCCAAAATGTAATGTCAGGTCTGTTGAGAGGTTTATTGTTACTGTGAAGAGCAGTAAGCTCCCAGAATCCATTGTTCTTTGTATATGTGTGTCTGTTCTGGACTTCTGTGGTTTTGTTTGGTTGGTTGATTGGTTTTTCTACCATACTAATAAATACAGTTTCTTTATATCTAATTTCCTTCAGGATTTTACTGTGAAGAACGTAGTGTTTTTATAGATGTTTAGTTCTGTCACATTTTCAAAAGATTTGATGTAATGCTGTGGTGTAGAGTTGCAGTTTTGGAAAGACCCTGGCCAGTTTTACTGAATTAACAGTGAGTTAATGGAAGAAGAAGGGTGGGAGCAGCGTCCTTTTCAGTCCTGCAGCATTTTGGGAAGGTTTAACCCTAAGAGATGAAGTGAAGATGATAAATTTCTCTGTCAGTTTTGACCAATGAACCAATGAAATGGCAATGAGAGGATACTGCTTTCTCGCATGTTTGGTTTTGGGGTCTTTAAGTTCTGTGTAGCAAAATTTTGCAAGTGATTGTTACTTTCCTTAAGATCTGCCAGTGATCTTGTTTTCTTTTAGAGTGCTTTCCATCGTTCAGAGAAAGTTGCTTTGGAATTTGTACACGGTATTTGTTATCTGAAGCAAGAATTACTGCAGGGAAAAGGACTGTACTTTTAGCAGTGAATGAGACTTGATACAAGTGCTTTGCCTCAACTCTTAATTAATTATTCCTTTGTTTATTTTGAACTAACTTTGTATCCTTGTGTAGATTTGCTCTGGGAAACCAATTACTGAAGCACACCTTGCAATTTTATTTTCTGCTAAACAACCAATTTTCAACAAACATCAATTTAAGAAGGCAGCTATGTTTGTCTTTTTTTAAACAAATGTGGCATCGTTTAGTTGGAGTGGAAGCTAGAAGGATCACCTTTCCTAATTGTGAACATCAGACAATTATTATTGAAGCAGAGGAGTTAAAGAAGCCTGTTGTGAATCTTACTAAAATGGTCAAATCTGCACGGATTCTCCTTCCTCCTCTTATTTTTTATATTTGAAGTATTTTGCAGACTGAAGTTTGTAAATGTGCTTGGAATGATTGTAACCTTATTTCCTTGGAGTCCTTGGAAATGATTTTATTGACTTTAGAAGACAGGCATAATCCACTAATGAAGATCTTATCCTGACATATGCAATAAAATGAAGCCTGTTCTCAGACTTAGAAAGATTGGTCTCTGAGCAGAAACAGACGTCTGATGGAACTGTAAGCCACTTATGGGTGACTTTTGGAAGGGATTGTTGCCTGAGAGAAAATTTCTGGGTTTTTTATTTCTTTGTCATGAGTCATAAAATAAACTATACCTGCTTGTTCACGTTCCCTTGTGTGGAGAGGCAATGGTGTGGTCCTGTGTGTAATCAAGAAGTACCAACACCATCAGGCCTTTGCACATCATGAGGCAGAGCTCCACCACCACCTCATGAGCCCAGACATGGTGGGAATTTTGAGAGGACATGACACAGATAGAATTATAGATCCATTAACTGAAGTGAGGATTAATTACCTGTGCAGGAAGGCAAGCAGGTACTGTAGAGCTGTTTTCTTATAACTCTACAGTTTAGTGGAAAGGCTGTATCCTTGGGGGAACTTATTAGTGCACACATGGCTTTTAGAATTGTGGGAGCTTTCATTTAGCTCTAAATGACTTATTAATAGAGGCCTTAATTTGGGAAAAAAAAAAAAAAAAAGACGACTCCAAAATTCTAACAATACATAAACAATATTTTATAGTATTTCTAGTTAATATCTAATGAGACAACACATCCTTCCTGGAATTCCTGCTTCTTTCTTCAATTATTGTTAATGAGAATTTTATGCCCTCTGCATTAAATAGAATATGTTAAAGATATACTAATGCAACAACTTGTGGCCATATATTCACACTTAACACCTTAAAGGGAGATGAAGATAGTATGTGTGCCCATATGTCCATAATTAGTATTGTCATCAATTATAAATATAGCAGCTTGCTGTAAACATTGAATCTGAATTCAGCAAGGGATTCGGAGTATCCAGCATCGCAGGCTGTTTAGACTGTAGCGGTTGGTAGATAAGATTTCTGAGAAGTGTGTTACATTTTAATTATGAATTTCAGCTATAACAGCAGCTATATTATTTCAGAGAAATAAAAAAGACATCTACTGCAGCAGCCCATCAGTGTAGCCCATCTGACTGTATACTGTACCCGTATGTTATGTATATTTTACAGTCTCAGGTTAATGGAATCTTTTAACTGCTGATATAGGGAATTGTCTTTTATGCTCACAGTGAAATACAGATGAATCCATAGCATGTTACTGAAAGTCATGTGTGATTGTCTATGTCTGATCGAATAGAAAAATCAGTCTTGCCTGATCAGCTGTTAATCTAATGGGAAGGTATTGAGATTTTGGGGTATCATTTGAATTTTTGAAGTACATTATGCATGAAATAAAGGAAAATACAAGACATATTAGCTCCCTTAATATAGGTAGAAGTAAAATGAGGGCATAATTTGGACTTTTAAATCCTTGGCATCCTTTGAGATAGTGGTTTGCACCAGTGATTGGTTGTATCTAGCTGACACCTGTGTTTGCTGCATTTCCACAAAACTGTGTCCACAGACTTGTTTAGTAAGAGCAGTCTCTAGGGATGACCTTGATCAGCCAGTGAAGATGGTTCCTTTGTTCTTATATTGGTAACTTTCTAGAGGGGGAAAAACCACCCTCTGATGCCTGATGGTACAATAGCTTGAGCCAAGTGCAAGTGAAATCCAGGCAATATGGTCATGTACACGTTCAATCGCTTAGGTTCTTAAAAAAATAAAGCAATCTTATTTGTCTAAAGTGCAAACAACAAATCTTCAAAATATGTGCTGCACATTGTGTGTAACCTCTGACATACTGTACCCTTTCTAATGTGGAACAATCTGTGGAGCCTGAAGTATTTTACAGGGAGTTGCTAAGTCTTTTTTGCCTTTGTATCGTTTGCTGATATCCTTAGCCAAACAGTTCTCTTATACTCTTGAAAAATGCCAGTCATTTTCAGCTCAGTGAATAATCTGCATGTTAAATTATTTACATTAATTTACAGCATGGTCTATAAAAATAAAGCATTTCAAATTTTGTATGCATGCCAGATTGTTATAAAAGAAATAAACAGTTATTTTTTTTCTCTCCTCCTTCAAATTAGATGTCTTTGGCATATGGTGAAAATATAAATACACGTGTTCAGACAGGATCCAAGTGGATATTATGAGTGTTTATATCAGCATTCAAATTCAGTTACATTTAAGCACTGGTTTTTCTGTAAAGGTAACAGACAAAGGATGGCTTCCTTTCACTTGGGGTCTGTCAAGACCTCTAGAAGTGCAATCCCTACTTTGTTATTGATAGCTAAATATCAGTTCATTTATATCTGAGAATAATTGGGAGCTAGTCATGCAAGTCAGAAAACATGTTTCTCAAGCCTTCTTTCAGCCCAATAGGTATATTAGTTCTTGTAAAGCTCTCTGAGTGTCCAGAATTTCTCGCTGTGATTGTTTTAGACCTGCTTAATCTTCATCTAGTTAAATGAGCAATGAAGCTGATGAAGGGGCTGGATCCCAAGTCTTATAAGGAGTGAGATTCGAAAAGTACTTAGATATTTATATGCAAAATGAGAACGTCCACAGCTACATTAGATAAGATTAAAAAACCAGCACGTGATATGTAAACCTTGATGCTTCAGTGAATAAGTCAACTTATTTCTGCTATTCACTTTCTTCCTGCAAGCTTTCTGCTTATTCAATAGCTCAGGTGATTGCTGCATCTATTTACTCCCCGACCCCCCCTCCCTGCACTGCAGTTTAGTTAGAAGCAACTCTTTGTGTTAACTGCTGATAGAAAAAAAAGTACAAGAGAGAATGTTTGTAGGATGTTGTCTGTGTTGTTTACAGAATTTTTCAAGATTTCTAAGTAACTGATGATACATCAACCATCAATTCAAATCCATGTCCGGAGAGACACTTTAAAACTTTAGTGCTTAACGGAGCTCGAAATATGCACCTGTCTTCCACCCTACCCTGCAATTACAGACTGAGGGAGAGATAGACTCTTATAATTATTTGCATGTCAAAACGCTGTCTGCCAATAACTATCTCATTGTTGATGTTTGCTGGTGCTTTGTACTAGGTGTTCCCATCATTTTGATATAACACAGTTCAGCATGCAGAGAAAAATATAAGAGCCAAAAGCTGTCATTTATGGAGGAACAAACAGCGTATTTTAAGAAAAAATAAATATCAAAATTAGCTTTCTCTAGGCCCAAAGGAAATAGATTACACATGTCCTCTAAAGGTGCATGATATTTTTGAATTATGGTATTCCAGAACTAATGCGTTAATATTCGCTTTTTTGCAAACATGTGGATCTTTATTGATTATTTTTGTTAAAACTCAGATTATGCCATCAGTGGTGGTTATGAATGAAGCAGCAACAGTTTTTTATTTACTGCTGTCCAGTACTCCTGATATAAGGCCTACACAGAAGAGCAAGTTTTGATAGTCTAGATCAAGTTGTAGCTAACTATAATCTAATTTATGAATTCAAAATATTAAACTTTCTTTTTCAGGCATAGCTTTAATAATAACATATGATCTTAAGTAAATGTACGTTTCTTTCATCTTCAAAGCATGTAAAAAAATTGAGGTAATACACTTATGGTGATGCAGCTAAATTTTTTTTTACCTTACAAGTGGAAATTAAGGTACCTACACAAATGAGTGTGCCAAAGCCACAAAGTGAGGACATTTCAGATCCAGGCTAAGAACTGTGAAAGTTCAGCTTCACATATCTGTACTTAATACTAGTTCAAGGGTCCAAATTTGTAAAGACACTGAAATATGTATAAATGTATGAACAGTCTCTTTGAATGTGGCACTATTCATGCTGTTTGGTTTAACATGGTGCTTGTGCTAAAGTGCTTTCCTAGTTTAAAGCTAGAAAGACATAATTTAGTTTGAATTTCCAGTTTCAGCATAGAGTGACAGTTTTTGTGAATACTTTAGTTAGTCTCAGCTTTTCACCATATGAGGAAGCTTTGAACACTACAATGAGATTTTTTTTCCTTTCATAGGTAGAAACTTTCTAGATAAAGATTTAAGAAGCAGAAATTGTGGTTTTGAGTGATACATTTATACTTGTTTTATTTTGTGGTGTGGTTTTTTTTTTTTTTTAATGGGAATACTTAGAGACAAAAGTCATAGGTACTTAGTAAGTGAATCTGAGATTGCTTCGATTTCCAGAAAAGCAGCGATGCGGAATTTCTAGTAATAGCATTTTTCTATATCTGCTGCTCTTTCTAGAGATGGCTCCCAGCTGAACCTGTCGCATACCAGAGTACACGTCCTGCCTAACACGCCATAGGTTGCACTTGTATTTTCTCTTCTCTGCTCATCCTTTCCCTCATGCTCACAGTAGGGCCTCTGTTTAAGTCATAAAATATTGTTGTCTGCAATTGTTTGCAAGTGAAGAATCCCTTGATGCTTTTTTTTTTGGTGATTTCCGTTTTCATGATGTGGATGTTGCTGCTAAAGATGTGTGTTAAAGCATAAATATGAATGAAAAAGTTGCCATTGTAGGTCTGTAATTAAAACAAAACCAAACCTTTTGGAAGACAGGCTATTAAACTCCTCTGAGAATAAATTAAAGATATTTCCTGAAAATTCTGGCCTTGATTATCAATGTACTGTGTCTTTTCCATAATTTTTTTACAGGTTTAAGAATAACCAATGTCTTACTCATAATACTGAGCCACCAGACAAGTGTCAATCAAACATTTGCATAAGCATAGATCACTGAAGGTTGCTTGGTGTTTTAAGGGGAAGGCATTTTTAGCTTTTGCCTTTGAAAGAGCAGGTCAGGCACTCTATCCAGCATTAAAGATTTTTCCCAATTCATCACTCAATTGACTCAGTAATTTGGCTATTATTAACCCAGACCATTAAATGCTTTTAACCCTTTTCCATGGAAAGAAGGGACCTCTCAAATATGAACAACTTCAATGAATGTATTAATTTCATGCAGTTGACATTTGCCCTACAGCATTTGTTTGCTTTAGTGATATACTTTATAAAGGCAATTCAAAAAGCAAAAGAAGCTCTTCTTGTCATTTGTTTTGCTGTAGTGGAGATTTTTGTTGTGATATAAAGCATTATGTTTTGGAGGTGTCAGTAGAAATTTTAATAACACAAGCTTTTATGTTCTATACAGGTGTGAAAGGTGCATGCATTTAAGGCAGGTTAAGAAAGCATCAAGGAGTGCGGGGAACTGGTATAATGCGGCAAAAACAAATGGCATCTGATGTGAAATGGGTCACAGTCCATCCAAGTCAGTGGATGCCTGCTAAATGATACCAAAACAGTTCAATCAATCACTTTCAGTCAATTACTAACCACTGTTGTATTTCTTTTTGCCAGACCTGTCCCCAACCATTCCTCTCCCATGCCGTTAGCTATTTGCTGTAATAGTAGCTCAGGATTTGGATCTCCTTGATCAGCATTTCATCAGGTAACACCTTCTCCTACCTATTTTCAGGGAGGGAACAGGACAGGGAAGTGGCAGATTTCTTTTTTTTTTCCCTTGTTTCTTTTCCTTCAGAGTAATCACACTCTGCATGATCATCTGACCACAGAGCTTGATTAAATTCTTTGAGGTAACAACAATATGATTATAGCTAACTGCTTGTGGCCAATGAGTGGATGAAAAGCCACATTATAAATAATCTGTTTCTTTATAAAAACTTAATAATGGCTTAATCCAAGATTAGATAATGACACTGAGAGGTTTTATCATACAAAATGCAATCAGTATTGTCAGATATGTAGATGCTTAATAACACCAGAATTCCTGTTAAAGGCAAAGATTTTCATATTGCCTTTCCAACTTTTACTGTATTTTGCATTCTTTTCATAAAGGAGCTTCATAATAGTAATAGTTTTAATATAGCTAGAAATTTTTTTTGTTTGGTTGGTTTTTTGTTTTGTTTTTTTTTTGTTTGTTTGTTTGTTTTGGAGCTGTCTTTTGGTCATAGTTTTTAATGATTTTTCTAGGCTATCACTTTTGTAGATTGGCACATTGGCAATTGAAGACAGCCTGATTCTAAAATAGTATTTTTAAATTACTAAAATAGTATTTTTAACCTTGCTAGTGAAAATTTTAAACTGTGTTTGAGATCAGTTGGTGCTTTATAGACGTATTTGAAAGAAATTTCTTTGGACATACTCAAAATCAGAGCACTACTGCCATTGATTTATAGATGTGTATTTTCATTATAAACAAGGTGCAGACAAAAGCCCACCAGGTGAATGTTGACTAGGGAATTTTGTGGGAGTTTTAAAGCATGGTCTTACTCCAGTGTAATCAGAGTATGGGCATATCTGCTAAAACACAATTCTTACCATGCTTTCAGAGAATTCATCAGATGCTCCTTTCTGTGCTTGACTGCTTTTGAGGAATCTCTTTACATTTTGCTTGCTCAGAGAAAAATACATAAGATAGCTTTTATGCTTGAGCAACATGCACCAAGTAGGGACTTGGAGGCCTATATGTTGCTGAAATTAAGTTCAAGTTATTTATCACTCAGAGGTGCAAGGAAAGCAAATGCAGTAGAAAAATATTATCAACAGCTTTTGTGGTTTGTGGTTGTTTTGTTTTTAGATAGTGCTCTACCCTTCCAGGTCCCAGGTGTAGCATCCTTACTCAGTGCCTCTCTCCACACTCGAACCCTGGCCTAATTCTTCCTCCCTAGAGTTTATTTTATCTCAATTTACTTAAACTTTTGTGCTACCTCAATTCAGCCAAATGGGCACTGAAAACAGAGTAGAGAAAATTTTTTCACTGCTTCCTACATTTCACTCATTGATGCCTAAAATCGGCTCTTAAAAGAAAACTCCTAAGACTCAATTTGTGCATTTTAGCAGGCAGCATTCCTCTTATTATGACATCAGATGCATGAGAATCTAAGTTCTTCAAAAGAGTGCATACAGAATTACAAAAGCCTTTTGCTTTTATTTAGTTACCTAATTAACAATTCAAAGTGTTACCTAATACTGTTACACCCACTTCCAAAACTGTCTTTCCCATGGGATCTCCTTCAGGCACACCTCTTGAATTGAGTCAGAAGTCTCCACCATTCTTTATCTTCATCTTGTCTTCCTCTTGCTCATCATCTCAGTTGTGCTTGGAATAATTTCGATTTTTCTGGGCCTTCTGAATAGTTTTGACTAGAGTTACATCAAACAATGTGCCTATTATGTTTTTCTGGGTACATTCAATACAAACAATGTTCTTGCTAAAATCTTTATCCATTGAAATCCTTGCCGGGAAATATTAAACAATATTTCAGGAATCTAATACAAAGGTACGCGGTTAAAATTTACTGAAAGTGCTGAAAGAGTTATAATATATTCTAGACAATCCTAGATTTTAAAGCATCAACAGGGTAAGTCTTGCTCCACCTGGACTCTTCAGACACTTCTTCAGTAAAGATCCAGCAAATGTATGCTAAACATGCAAGCTATGGTTTCTATCCCAAAATTTTACTACCTGATATAATTTAGCAGAATTTATCAGGGATGCATAGAAGCACATCCCCGGGAGAATTCAGTCCGCTGTCAGTTTTCTAATTCGTATTTTAAAACACTGAAAGTATTAAAGCTTTTTTAACGAAAAGTCAACAAAATGGGGAGGAGAAACATTTATTTACCATAACTGGTTTTTGTTTGTTGGGTTTTTTTCCTAATTAAGGATTTTAAATTAAATAAAAAATCACTTCAAAAGAGACTTTTGCATGTAAAATTGTAGCTTGCAAAATTTGGTATAAGTATAAACACTCAAAAATAAAATACAGCTTTTAATAACAGGGAATACTGTCAGTTTGCTTGTAATGTATACATGTGAAAGTTATAAGGTAACTCTCCATGTAGTTAGATTTATTCACTTAACTCTCTACAGCAAAAAATGATTGTATGGCTCTCTGAATTGCTTAGCAACTGAGATTTGTATTAATTTCTCTATATCTGTATGTTTTTATTAGGAAAATAGTTTTGTGCAAGGCATCTTTAGTATAATTACAGGAAACCATCAAGTTCTAGATTACATTTTTTAAACAAATAGTACAGTATGAACTCTTTATAATTAGAGAAAGCAATTTTTGCCATTGTGTGCCCTTTTCACCTGAGGATCCAAAAGGTTTTTACAAACATTACATAAGTGTCACCAGTTATCATTGTAGTCAAAGACTCAGACATTGACTTATTTGGTTTGCAGGAGCTACAAATGAACTAGTTCCCTGGAGGTTCATGTAGAGGTTTGAATTCATTGTGTATTGAGCTGTAAGAGGAAATCTTCAGTCAATCTAACTTTACTCTTCCGACTTCTCCCATTTTCAGAAGTTTTATGCCCTAGTTGTGCACATAAGGTGTAAGAGAAAACATGTTTTGATGGGCCATAGCTCTCAGGCTGTGCAAATGAAGAAGGCATGTGAATTTAGCAGTTCTTCAGCTCCTCAGAGACTCTTAGGATGTTTTTATTCATGGGCAAAGGTTTATAAGTATGTCTGACTGTTGACACCATCTATAGGTAAGACCCAGTTAATTTTTCATGGATTTGGTGCAGTAGTCTGTAATAAAGTTATATGCCACTTCAGATCAGTATTGTGATTTCTGAAAAGCTTGGGATCCGCTAATGAAAAGTAAGTACCAATGTAATGACATGCAAGGTCTGAATTAGAGACATATTGTTATTGGCTGCTTTGGCGGGGGTGCGGGCAAGGGAGCAATGGTGGTGGTTTTTTGTTTTTTTAACTTACCACTTTAAGGATCATAATTAAGCAGCCACAAAAACTTGCTTTAAATCCCCAGCAGATCAAGTTTACTTGATCATAGGAAATAATAGTTTCATATTACCTTCCTTGCAGATTTGACTCCATTGTAGTTGATACAGAGCAAACCTTTAAAAGCAAAAATACCCCCAACAAACCCTTAGTTAAAATGGCATTATTTGTGCTATAATTAATTAAAATGAAACATCATTTAATGACAAAAATTGCTATCTGGACTGATAACAGATTTCTTGGCTCTAAGTTTATATTATTTGTTAGATGAATTCTAAGATTAGGAAAACATGTTACCATCTTTGTATACAAACCACTGCAATATAGATAGTATTGTTCACGCTAGAGAAATAATTTCTATTTTAAATTCAAAATCCAGTGAGAGAATAGAAGCCATCAGGATCTAACTGTATCCATGATCCATAGGGCATATGGGACCATCTGCATGAAGGCAGGTTCTTTTCAAGCTCGTGGCCTTGTGCTTGCAGCATTCCCTTCTTCCTGCTCATCATGACTCCACCAAAAAGAGCCAGTATTGGAGCAGTAGACTACAGAGGCTACAGACTCCAGTAAGATTGGATGGGAATGAAAGGAGACTCAACTTGACAGTTTGTTAAGGTTTCATTAGAGTTCCTATTAGATACTGAGCCTATTCTATAGGGGGAGAAATAGTGTCCTGGCAGCTGCATGTTTTTGGAGTATAGTTCCTGAGGACTGATTACACTTATTCAAAACTGCCCTGCCGCTTCTTCTTCTTTATGGCTGATTTGTGGGCTAGGTGAATAATCAAGGTTTACTTTACTCAGCAGGTGAAGTGGGAATAGTGATTGAAAAGATATGGCAATGATGCTTCAGATTAATTTAAAACTAATTATTTTTTAAATTTGGTGAACTGAACTATTCATTTCAGACTTAATCCATTCAAAAGTTAGTTCAATTATTGGGATGTTTTAAGGGCAAAAGGCAGCTGCTGCAGAAGCTTCTGTACTCTCAGAGTTTAGAACATTACTCCACTGAAGTGCAACACAGATCCTTCATCACTGGAGGGTGTTTAACTTCCAAGGAACTGATAATCTGTCCATTTTAAATGACTGCATTTCTATAAACTTTATATTATATTATAAAACATATTTTTATGTATGAAAGATAATTAAATCTAGATTTCTCACTGATTAGATGGGTGTCTTTTATTGATCTTCATGTACTTTCTTCTCTCTCTGAGCTATGTAATGCTTCTTTTAGAGAAAGTAGACCATGCTAGCAGGAGAATCTTATCCCCAAATTCAACCTCAAGCCCAGTGGTGCACACGTAGAAGGTATCAGTTCAAGTTGTTGTGGATCAGATGAGAGCTTGAATACAAGTGACCAGCATCATACTCATCTGTGCAGTTCCTAGACTGTTATTCATTATTACAGCTTTTCAGTCCTAATTATTGAACCAGGGTATTTTACTATTACCAAAATGAACAGGTTGGATAGTGGTCTCATATAGGAAATAATCATTCAAAACTATTGTCTGAATTTTATCTGAAATTATGCCATTCTGTGTTGATTAAGTTTTGTCTGGCAAATAAAGTCTTCCCTGTTCCTTTCCTCTTACCCTATTATAGCTCAGCACTTGTGATTTGACTCATCAGCCAGCACAGCATGGTTCTCTTCTGAATCCAATGCAAAAGAGAATAGCTCTGTCTGTCTGTAAATGGCCTCATCATTATTTTCATTCGAATAACAAATGATTCTTATCATGAGGTAATACCATGTGCAGTGTATATACTGCTGGTTATCGTATGATTCCTATGTAGGAGTCTGGGTGGAGGCAGAAACCCCACTAATTCTCTTGTGTTAGAAACCAAGAACCATCGTAGTAGTGACTGGCACTTCCACAGCTGCTGTGTGATTTGCACCAAGTGCTGTCCTGGTGCAATGCCAAGCTGATCTGATGGGAACATAAAGGTTGGTTTAAGGTCCCTTTGCACATTGTTGCTGCCTTTGTCAGATACACTGTGCATTGCTCAGCTGTGATTGAAGTCTAGATCTATGAATATATAACACTTTATTTGCAGATGCTATGATCAAAAAAAAAAAGAAAAAAAAAAGACAAGGAAGGAGGGAATATATGCTACTAATACTTTGTTTCTGCTGTATTAGTCACAGCTTGCTAAAGTGGCCTGCCATCAAACAGTATTTATAGCAATGTATAAAACATATTAGTGACATCCCTTTTAGATTCAAAAGCTTTAGCTAATATTACTGTCTGCATTCAAAGCAGAGCTTAGTGCCTAAAAGCCGGTCAATAAACATTTTAGTACTGCTCTATTCCAGTGATCTGAATTCAATAATGCTACCTTTCCAGAAGCTGCAAAATGGAAAGTGAAAGAATGATTTATGAAGCTTAGCTATGCATGGCCAGATAAGAAAGCTTTAACTGATGCTTGCAGGATTCTCTTTAATGAAGTACAAGTTGCCAAGATAAGTTTAGGTAAATGAAGCCTCTGTCACAATATGTTACAGCAAAAGAAATGACAGAGACAGCAGAGCAGATGGAGGTTATTACAGAACAGTGGTGTCAAGAATTGTAGTCTAGGTAACTGAACAAAGACAGAACAGATGCATTTTAACAATTTCATGATAGCAACGAATATTTATAGAATCTGGTTAAATTAAGGCTAGAGAGTGTCTTTCCTTAAATTGTCATTTAGCCTTCATTGAGATAATATTACTAAGGCATCACACTCTTTGTCATCACACTCAGTGTCATCCTCCATTTTTGATGTTGTCATTAACTCAAAAGCCCCTTTACTTTTCTCTTAAAAATGTTTTTGGTTTGTTGGTTTGTTTTTTTAATGCCTCCCTTCTTGACAACATTAAGCAGCATTAATTCAAGTGAGTAAAATTCCTGTTGTCTTTTTTTAATATCCTAATTTAACATGTAACAACCTATTGTTAATGAAATTAAATAGGTGAACTTATGCTTGACTGTTGGAACACAGAACCTAGAATTAGTAAGTATGAAAAACTTATTTTGACTACTGCCCTTTTCAGGAAAGAACTGGCACTAAGTCAATGTGATATCTGCATTTGCATTGTGTTCTGTTCATTGCTGTTTTATGCCGAGTAGGTAAATGATTTTTAGGGAAAAAAGATGAATCATTACAGAGGTAATCCTAAATACAACTTTTGAGAATGTACTTGAACAGTAAATAAGCTTGTTTGTAGATTATTTCTTGAAAAACATGCTGTCTGCTTCTAATGTGCTTAGAATTCAGGGAGTTTCAAACCACAGCATCAGGAAAATACAGTTTTGTTCTTTATATCCTGTCAAAAAGGCTATACTAGCTTCCAATGGGAGGTCTGTCACACCCGTAGGATGACAGCCTCTGTGGTGGGCAGGCTGACAGACAAGTGCATTGAGTTTCTCTACAAATATACTTGAGACTGAATCTCACATGGTTGCGTCACACTGTCCATTGACTTGGCCAGGGTGCTTTGTTCTTGTGTTTGCTCTGACTATTAAAAACTCAGCACTGAAGGCATGAATTATTTTTATGCACTGATAGGTTTATTTCACAGACTATTTGAATTCTGTGTCACTTTGGTGGAAGGGGGTGGGAGTGGAGGTAAAGGAGAATGTGGTATGCAATGCACCCTTTTAACAATTTCAAATACCTCCAGAAGAGCTAAGATTAAACCAATCAGTGGAGACTCTCTATTTGGTACAATAAAATTTTTATTCCTCCACTTCTTTATATGTGAAAAATTTTCCCCTTCCCTCACGTAAAAATTAATGGCTTGATCTTTTTTCTATGATATTCCTGTCCCAAGGCTTAGGTTTTACTTCTTCTGTGACTGTTGAAGTCTGTTTTCAGCTTCTTTCTTGTGTTAGTCACTGTGGGAAGAATGAAGGAAAGGGAAGAGAGGAGAAGGAAGGTAAGAAAGTAAAACTAGGAAGAAACACAGGAACCTGCAGTCATCTTTTCCCCTATGGCTAACAAAAGAACAGGGAGGATCTGCATTTGCTCTGGTTAATTCAATTGTGCTTCTATAACACTGTGGATTTGTTGAGAAATTACATTCACATTGAGAGAGTAGCCTACTCCACTATGAAATCTGTATATTACCAAAGCTTGTTTTTACTATTTCTATGCTGTCTTCAGCTCTTGTCTGATAATTTGTAGAGTGTTGTATAATGAAACATAAACTGATGCCACAAAACTCACTTTATACAGATGAAGTGTGTATTTTATTTTTCCAGATCTGAAGGTTACTAACCCTGGAATTAAAGATATTTTCTGCTGTTTTTGGTTTTTTTTTTCCTTTAATTCTCAGACAAAAATCTTCCAGTGTACAAAGATCTAAGACATCTCCTCTTGGTTTTGCTGATGTTTTGCTTTTTGTAACAATTTAACTTGTATGTAAACAAAGACACATTCCACTCAGATGCCACAATTGACTCAACATTCCTTGTGGCGTTTTAATAATAGCTTTAACAGCAGTGCCTTTTTATCCCTGCAAGTCTTCTTTCCTACTGCTGTGATTGGGAGAGGGGGAGCCTTAGAGTGTGAGAGTTAGAGACAGTGAGAGAGAATTAGAACAGTAATTCTGTGAGGCTTAGAATTAGATTCTTGTATTTTATTCATACATTATTTGTCTTTAGGACTGTAAAAGCTAGGAGAGCATAATAAAGTTTGGGATTTATTTTTTATGTTAACAAAATCTGAATGTTATCTGGGTTCTGTAGGTCCTGGTAGTCTCTAAAAGAAGGAGGGAATTAGTTTCTGCATCACTTGGTCTACACAATTGACTAATTAGAAATAAATTTGTATTTTAGTCTTTCAGTAAATCAGAGTAGGAATCTGTACTTGCAAAGCAAAAGGAAAAATGTTATTACCAAAATTCAGTGAATGGTTATGGGTATGCTTTGTGCCTGAGGAAAGGGAAGATAGGTAAGAAATATAATCCATGCACTGCTCCTCCCTCCCACATATTTTACAGGGATTCAGACATTGTCACAATTAATTAGTGAACATTTGAGGAAAGATAATGGGTGACTTGGCTGTCAGTTTCCAATCTTTGTGTTCACTGGGCTGAAATCTACACAGACTGGCAGAAGGACCTGGCAGAAATATTTAAACATCTGAAATTCCATAAATGCAAAAAAATTCTATTGTTTGTATCTTTTTTAAAGAGCAAAGGAAGTGTGTGTTGTGCCATTCTTTTCAGCTGCCAGATGACTCCTAAGAGAGGTCTTCATTTTGCAGAGAATGAGGGATATACTGAACAATATGATGCATCTTTGGGACCAAGACATGGTGTTGCGTCTGAGAAACAGAAAAAGTTATAATCTTTGAATAAAGGTTCAGTGGTGCTCTGAATTCTGTGAAGAGCTGCCTGTTCTTCTTTGGTTTTGTGTAGCAGGGACAAACAATGCTCCCAAGCACTTGTTCTGTTTCCAGTGTCTTTTATCTCTGAGTATATCACTGTTATCTCTATTGGTACAAGAGCGAATGATGGCACCATAGATCCTGCTATCTAGCATGATAGAGACTTCCATTAAAGCTGGAGCCTGTATGGAAAGTTACTCAGGTGGTTAAGTTGGCAAATCTTAGCAGGTTTTTTCTGCCAGCCCATGACATGGTTTCTCAAACACACCTCAGAAATATTAGCATTATTCAGTTCTGTCTCAGCATTTTGACCTTCAAAATTAAGAACTAAATCACACATAATTTTTCATACGGTTTTGTTTCAATGGTTCATGCAAGATGCTTGACTCAATTAAATAGAGAATTAAATCATAATTAGTTCAGTGTTAAGGGAATGGGTCTTATGGGGCACCAAGAAGTTTCAAAGTGAAAGGCATTCTTTTTCAACTACAAGAGAAAATTAAAGGAAGACTAGCATAGCTTTCCTTTGTTTTTATTTGGTTTTATTTTTTAAGAACAGGTGAGTAAGATTAAAATAAAGTTCCTGGTAAGTAGTGAAAATAATAATGAAACAATTAATGATAGATTTACTTGGGTGTACAGGCACCTGTAAGGCAAATTATTCTACTCAGAAACTTATAATGAATAAATGGAATAATATGCCAAATACCAAAGGGATAGTCATGCTGGAAACATGTAATTTAAAAAAAAAATTCCATATTGTACTACTGACATAAAAGAAGGATTCAAAGTAAGAACTTTCTGGTTTGCTGAAATGGCATCAGTCTCGTTGCATTACTTTAAAAAAAGATTGCACCAGTATTAATAACATTTTGTTTGAATCATCTGTCTCTGTCCCTCTCCCTAGTCACCTTATAGAGATCTATACTAATCACCCAGGTGATGTTCCAACTGTGTGTTTTTGGTGTGGGAGATTTTTTGCTTGGTACTTTAATAGGGGAATGTAAAATTTCTCTATTTCTTTAACTTTAGTTTGATTAATTTAATAGCCTGAGTGTGTTCCTCTGACTACATAAAATTTTATCTAGTCAATTTAAAAAAAGACAAATCTTGACATCACAGTTACTTAACTGAGGCTGTAATTTTGTATGCTCATAGAAGGGTAACTTATGCTTACAAATGGAACTCGGGCCCAATTTTGACAATTAGAGATGTTTCTTTCTGGGTTAGTGGGTTAAATACACATTTCAAAATTCCACAAACTTGAAAGGGTGATGAAATCCAATTTAAAACTAGACTGTGGATGAACTGATTGGCTACATTCCTGGCTTCATAATGTGAAGACAAGATTTTAGAATAACTGTCTTTTTTACAAGCTAATAGAAATGCAATTAATTTTGTATAAAGTGGTCTTTTTTCAACTTGTTCCTCTTTACATATCACGAAGTTATGGTTAATATTCTCCTACAAGGCTGCTACTCAGCAGTAGGGAGCAGTCACTTGAAATAAGCAGTGTGTTGCCTGATCTGTCCAGAACACTGCAGTGCCTGAAACTCTCCTTGTGGCACTTTGCCTTCAAGGTCTTGTGATTAATTCTTTGTTTATACAGCATAAGATTTCTCTCAATCTAGTTTGAAAATGGTGCAAGGAAATGCGGAAATTTTATAGTATAGTTTTCATTACTGCTCAAGTATTTTTATTTTTTTTTTATTAATATGTAAGGCTTGGGTCTTCTAGATACTGTTACTAGACTGTATACTATAATTTGTGTTAGTTTGGTTTGCCAGTCCAGGTCTATAGTCAAAGTTCTGCCCCCTCAGTTGTGAACTGCAAAAGGTGTGACACTCCACAGTATTTGTATACTTCCTTTGGTTTGCACAAGCACTAATTTTGTGTTTAACTTTCTTTCACTAGCTCTGCTTGTGTGAGTGGAAAAATAAACTTTTAGGGCTTTGTTAAGTGAGGACTCTTTCTGAACCTTTCAGAATGAAAGAAGTGAGTAGCAGTGTTTGTGAACATTGGGCTTTTTTATTATTATTTTTTAAATTTTTTTTTTTTAATAAAAAGAACCACACATATATATGTATATGTAAAGTTTAAAAATACACTGGGTGTCCAAATTTCAGAAAATGGAGAGTTTGAGTGAACATGAATCCATTTTCTTTGATGATAATTTTTTTGCTAAGCATGGATAAACCAAGTTATAGCACCTCCTGCAAGCTAAAGTTTTCTGATAGCCTAAAAGCTCTAGAATTAATTTTTCCTGTAATTTTTAAAGTGGGATCTATGAATTAAAGTACTGAAAATTACTATCAAGACTAGCTCATGCAAGTTTTACTCTTATAAGGCGTTTGTGTAATGTCTTTAGTGGTTAAAAACACAGAGAATTCCCGGTACTGATGCCAGAGGTTTTGGGATATAAGCAGATAGAAAGAAGTAGCTGTAATGCATGCATTCCTTTCTTCTTAAAAGCTTAGGTATTGTGCCTGTAATTTTGAAGAATTTAATTTAATTTCTTAAGAGGCTTATGTCTGAACTACTCTCAGCTTTATTAGGTCACAGTAGTTTGTGGTATTGATCTTTTAAGTAAATACTAAGTGATGCAAATGGAAGCTTTCTAAAACCTAACTCACAACTATTTTTAACTTCTTAAAGATAAGCGTTTATCTTAGATTTTCAGTACGTTGAAAGAGCAGTCTGTCATATATCATGCCTCTCATCTGGTGACCAGTGAAAGTCTTAATCTGATGAACTAATCCTCTGCGCAGTGCTGCAGAATCAGTGTGGGGGAACTCGTTTCAGGTCCTCTGGATGCATCTATCCATAGAATGAATATTCTCATCAGCTTGGAGAAGAAAGAAAACGTTCAGTTAAAATGAGATTTATACCTATGGTTTTTTTACTGAAATGTGTATTGGTGGTGACTTTGCTGTTGGTCCTAAGTAGAAAAGTTCCAAAGCAGTGGACACTAAATTTTGGTGGGTTTTTTTTTTTTTTTTCTTTTAATTTGTTTGGGTTTTTTTTTCTATGTGGGATTTTTTGTTTGTTTGTTTCTTTTGTTTTGGGTTTTTTGTAGTAGTGGACACATTAATTCTGCCTTCTCAAATGCAGACATTAGCTCATTGACTAAGCAGAAGCTTTCACATTAGGTACACTAATCTGCAAGTGCTCGGTTGCTTGACATAGAAAGCCACGACTGGCTCCAAGGGAGAGCCTGGCACCCAAGGACTAGCAGGAGATTAGTGGGAATGCAACTGTGTTTTCAAACTTGAGTAAGTAGGTGTGTGTGGTGCTGAGCTCTGCAGGTTTACTCAGCTCAGAGCTCTGTGTGATGCTTTGTTGCACGACATGTAGAAGTTCTTTTGTTGCAATGAAACTCTAAATACACAAATAATAACCACTGGATATCTTTAATTTTTGCCCACCGTGTTGCAGATGGAATGTGTTTATTTCTGTGTCCCATTTGGAACAGCTCCATTAGCAGCTAAGTAATTTGCTTTTTGTGTGTTTACTAGTCAGAATACTGCTGTGCTTTTTAAGCTGTCACTAACTGGAACAGGATAACAATATAATCGCAGTGGGCTGATGGATTATAAAATGAGAAAAGTTTTGCTAGAATAAAGTGCTCTTAACTGTCTCTCCGGTCTTTGAAAGTAATAGGCTGATAAATGCATTGTGTGAAAGTGTTACATTAAGGAGGATAAATAATATTCCAAGAAAAATCTCTCACTTCTGATTATTGAAGTGCTTTGTGATACCTTTATTGATCTCGATCCCAAAAGCATAGTGGATATTTTCTGCGAATTTTCTTAGAAAATCAATACTAACAATTTTCTGAGGAGAAGTTCAAATCAGATAGCAAATTTTTGTATGTTGTGATTTGCCTTTGGTTTTCTAGTTAATTTCATTTACACCAGTCCTGAAAAGATTAAAAAATGGTTGGCCTGTGTCACAGGTAGTCTTCTATTACAAGACATATGTTATATAAAGTTTTCCTTTGGGCTTTTCTTTTCTCTCCATTGCTTATGGATAGTGGATCTCTTCACATATGTTTAGGAATGTGATTTGAAAGATTTTGGAAAACACAATGCAGTGGAATAAACTTACCAGCCAGACTTTATCATTCGATGGTATGTTTTTCCCATGCATTGAGCAGATTCTTTTCTACTCTAACTATACTTCTCTCTGAAATACCTTTTTTTTT